>OX030952.1:77647907-77750781 GCA_943735915.1 Pherbina coryleti | reverse complement strand
CCCTTCTTTTGTGCTTTTGCATCCTTGTTGCATTGAAGTGAGTTGGCTTTGATGCAGCTTTTCTGTGGCAACGCTTCCATAATTGAGCTCAATGATACGCAATCAAGATAAAAGAAAGAAGTTGAATTAAAAACAGTCTCCTTGGCAGCAATAACCACTCCACACCCCAAAGTATTAACGGTAAGCCACAACGCCATACCCTCCACTTTGGAGCTACTCGTTACAAGCACTTAACCCGTTTCTTACCTGCCACTTTAATAACCTTTCAACCAAGCAACCAACCAAGCAACCGACATACCCGACATCAATGAAGGAAAAGCACAACTCTATAGAAAAAAACAAAAAAAACTGTGTGGGTGCGTTTGGAATGTAACCCGAAAAGACTTCATGGACCTTGGTTACCAATGTACTCAACAACGTTATGCTGCTGCTTCCTCTTCTTCATTTTCTTCTTATTTTTCCATTTCTTCAACGAGACTTTTCTATGCTTTAATTAAAATAGACACGAGCACTTCATCGGAATTTGTTCTGGTGCACTTACCGCATGTACGCTTATATGCATATTTATGTGTGTGTGTATGTGTGTGGTTGGATGTGTATTTGGCTATGTGTGTTTGCATACTTGTATGTTTGTAAAGCCACTTGTGCGGTCACATGCTTATGTATATACCCTAAGAGTATGTTTGCTGGTTTGTATGTTGTTATTGCTTTTATTTCTTAGCTCGATTTCATGCATTGATGTCTTTGTTGCCACTTTTATAGAGTTTTATATGACTTCCTCAGCCACCATTACTTAACACTTCCATAACGTCTTTTTATACATCTCTTCCGTTCCTTCCTCTTTCCTTTCTAGATCTTGTTGCACCTTTACTTTAGCCTTTTCACCACAAGTTTAACCGCTCATAGAAAAAAATCGTATGTGCTTTGTCAGTTCGACCTCGACAACCATAAAAGTTATTAGAATTCCATCTACGCACTTTATGGTTCAAAGCTTTGCTAAATTTATAAAGAATTTGCCTGCACGTATGTATAAGTTTTATTTATTTAACTGGTTAAATAAAACTCTCAATCAATATGCTGCTTGTCGCAAACAAGTGAAATGTAACAAATATAAAAAGAATAAAAATTATCTTTAATTACTTTAAAATTTTGAAAAAATTTATACGAGCACAAAACAAGGAAAAAAATTAAAAATTTATGTAATTAATGTATTCGGCCAAAATCAATTTTATTTCTCAACATAATCTCCTTTTAGCTTACATACACTACATCCAACGTTCCTGAGAAATTTCGCTACTTTCCGTATAGCACGATTTCGGAATCCTTCAAAAAGGGTGTTTTTTCTAGAGATTACATTAACGTTTGAGCCAAAACTCTCTCCGCTAAGACATTTCCTCAAGGTTGGAAATAGATAAAACTAACAGGGAGACAAATAAGAATTTGGTGGATAACGAACTAATTCTAACAGCAATTGATGAAATTGCTTTAGTTGGAAGAGCATTTTTTGACGTGACGAAGTTACGTTTTACCGCGAAGGTTTCCATAAAGTTGGAAAATGCATTTTTTCAAAATTCATCGGCGTTGCATTGAATTGTTACTCGCTTAGTATAGGAGCTATGACTAAAAAAATGGTACAACCGTAAAGACTAATTCTTTGACTTCATTATAAGAACAAAAAAAATTAAAAACGTCATCGGGATGCGGTGAGAGCTGCTTAAGCAACGCAACTGAAAATTTAATACATGGAATTATTACTCGCTGAGTATTAATGCCAAGATTTTAAATATGATACACCAATAAAGACCGGCTCTAAGTCCTCACAACAAAATTAGACAAAACATTTCTGACGTCATGGGGAAACAGAGAGAGCCGCTCAAAGATCGACAATGCAACATTCATGCCGCAGCGTTGCATTGAATTTTTACTCGGTGAGTATATAATAAACCTCTGCACGAGTGCGCTTGAAATGCGTTTCAAAGCACTCGTTTGTAGTGCAAGCTTTTGCTATGTTTTGCTCTCATCAATGAAATCAAGCCTAACACTACAAAGAGCACTCGCCGCTTGAGCAGAACAAGAACAAACTAAAACCAAAGCAATGTTAGGCACGATTCGAAAAAGAAGTGTGCACTGACTAGAAAGTTATGTTGTTATGTACACAACAGCAGAACGCTTGGAGTTATGCTGTCTTTGAATAGCTTTGGAAGTAAATGCCGTATAACAATGAAACCCAATATGTATGGAGTTCTTACTTGGTGATATCCTTCTACTAGAAAGTAGAATATGGGAAGTAGGGTACTGGGATGGGGATTTGACAAATGGGTGTGGCTCCGATCCAAATAATTCAAGTATCCAAATAATTCAATGAAGTGTAGGAAAAACTTAAGCGTATTAAGACCGTTTAGGGTCTGTAGATTTCGTGTTTAGTCGTTTTTGGGGGTAGCTGATTTCGAATCTGATTTCGGAATTTTAATATTAAAGATGGTGGATAGGGTTGCCACCTAAATTTTTTGTAGTTTAAAAAATTCGGTGCTGGGGTGAACACTAGGTAAAAATTCGTCGCTGAATCCGAATCCGTTTTCAGAATTTCAAAATTGTGAAATTTTTAACCCTTTAGGGTTGTCACCTAAAAATATGCTTATTTAAAAGTTTTAATCAATATCTTACAGTTTTAGGGGGTCGCTGATTTCGAATCTGATGTCAGAATTATAAAAGTCAAGATGGTTGATAGGGTTGCCACCTAATTTTTTTTATTTTAACGAATTCGATGCTGGCGCGAACACTAGGTAAAAATGGGTCGCTGAATCCGAATCCGTTGTCAGAATTTCAAAATTGTGAAATTTTTAACCTTTTAGGGTTGCCACCTAAAAATTTTGAAATTCTGACAACTGATTCAGTGACCCATTTTTACCTAGTGTTCACCCCAGCACCGAATTCGAAAAATAAAAAAAATTATCTTTCATTTTAAAATTCTGACACTGTTTTACAATGTTTAAAGCTCGTAAAAAATACATTATAAGGTGGCAGCCCTTTTGTTAAAAATTTTATAATTTTAAAATACTGACAACGATTTCGGATTCAGCGACCTAGTTTGACCTAGTGTTCGCCCAAACACCGAATTCGTAAAAATAACATTTCTATTTGCAAATGGTAGAAATAATTACTTCGCCAAGGTTCTGTTGTGTTAGGTGTGATTGGTGCATTTTTCGCTGTTAGTAATTGTTCTGTTAAAGCAAACCGAGAACATGGTTTGATTTGAAGCTGACGAGTGCTCTGCAGTGTTCGTTTGTTATCATTAAATGACTTGGATACGCTCTGCTTGACTAACAGAGTTCTGTCAAGCTCTGAACTCTGCACTGTTGGATCTACTGTTGTGGAAAGGTTTGTGCAGAGGTTTAGTATATAAGCTACGATAAAAGTTTGAAAAGGAAACTGAAGGATTTATAATTGACATTACGACAAAAATAATAAAAAACAATTTCGACGTCATCAGATCGTGAATATAGCAGCATATGTAACAGAAAGGTAATATCGTTGCATGAAATTTTTACTCACTCGGGAGACGTGCTGCGGTAAATTTTGTTTTACGACAGCATAGATGTGCTATTACGCCTCACAACTAAATAACAAAAATAAATCTTGTCGTCATGATTTCAGGTTGGCAACCACATAATGCAGTAAAGTGTTACAACCATGAAAAAAAGTTGCATGGAATTTTAATTCCGTGACTACTGGCGTAATGGTAAATTTTAATGAACGAACATGCAGTAGAGGACTTCGGGCACATGATAAAAATAACAAAAAAAAAATTGATGACGTCATAGGTCCCTCAGGGAACAACAACAACAACAACAACAGCAACAACATCAACATCAACATCAACATCAACATCAACATCAACATCAACATCAACATCAACATCAACATCAACATCAACATCAACATCAACATCAACATCAACATCAACATCAACATCAACATCAACATCAATATCAACATCAACATCAACATCAACATCAACATCAACATCAACATCAACACCAACATCAACATCAACATTAACATTAACATTAACATTAACATTAACATTAACATTAACATTAACATTAACATCAACATCAACATCGACATCAACATCAACATCAACATCAACACCATCATCAACATCAACATCATCATTAACATCAACATCAACATCATCATCAACATCAACATCAACATCAACACTACCATCAACATCAAAATCAACATCAACATCAACATCAACATCAACATCAACATCAACATCAACATTAACATTAACAACATCAACATCAACATCAACATCAACATCAAAATCAACATCAACATCAACATCAACATCAACATTAACATTAACAACATCAACATCAACATCAACATCAACATCAACATCAACATCAACATCAACATCAACATCAACATCAACATTAACATTAACAACATCAACATCAACATTAACATCAACATCAACATCAACATCAACATCAACATCAACATCAACATCAACATCAACATCAACATCAACATCAACATCAACATCAACATCAACATCAACATCAACATCAACATCAACATCAACATCATCATCATCATTAACATCAACATCAACATCAATATCAACATCAACATCAACATCACCATCAACATCAAAATCAACATCAACATCAACATCAACATCAACATCAACATCAACATCAACATCAACATCAACATCAACATCAACATCAACATCAACATCAACATTAACATTAACAACATCAACATCAACATCAACATCAACATCAACATCAACATCAACATCAACATCAACATCAACATCAACATCAACATCAACATCAACATCAACATCAACATCAACATCAACATCAACATCAATATCAACATCAACATCAACATCAACATCAACATCAACATCAACATCAACATCAACATCAACATCAACATCAACATCAACATCAACAACAACATCAACATCAACATCAACATCAACATCAACATCAACATCAACATCAACATCAACATCAACATCAACATCAACATCAACATTAACATCAACATCAATATCCACATCAACATTAACATCAAGATTAACATCAACATCAACATCAACATCAACATCAACATCAACATCAACATCAACATCAACATCAACATCAACATCAACATCAACATCAACATCAACATTAACATCAACATCAACATCAACATCAACATCAACATCAACATCAACATCAACATCAACATCAACATCAACACCAACATCAACATCAACATCAACATCAACATCAACATCAACATCAACATCAACATCAACATCAACAGTAACATTAAGAACAACAACAACATCAACAACAACAACAACAACAACAACAACAACAACAACAACAACAACAACAGCAAAACAATAACAACTTTGTAGTGACACTCCCGCACATAATATTTTGTAAGAAATACAAAATTTCAGACAAAATCTTTGCTCGACATTGCAAAACTCGTACAATTTGTTTTTTTTTTTTAGCTTTGAACCCAGGATTTCAGGTGGAATACCTATTCAGTCAAGTCTACCTTGGTTCGAAAACGGGGTGATAGATTAGTGGGAAGGAAAGGGCAATCAAGTGAAACACGAAAGCCAAAGAAACATGTAAATTTGAATAAGAGGCAAATGTTATGCCTTTACCTCAGTCAATTCAAGTTTTAAGGTAGTCTTATCCACAAACTTCTCTACCATCAACTACAACTTCAAGTTGTAAATATTGATGAATTTTTAATCTCAATTGATTAGAAATGATAGAAAATTTAGAAAGGTTTTTTTACAGCGAAGGACCATGGCCTGGCCGGGAATCGAACCCGTGACCCGTGAACCCGTGAACCCGGGGTGGCAGGCGAGCACGCTACAAACTCGACTACCGAGGCCGCCTACGCGGTTTGTTTGAATGAAAAATTCCAGGAAGGAATGTAATTAGTTGAAGGTAATTGAACGTCTAGGCACAAATTAATGCTGGGATTGAGAAAAATTTTTCCAATTATTTAAAATTTTCACTTACTTGTTAAATGTTATTTGCATACATTTTTGTTATCTTTTATTAACTCTTACATGCTTGTGTAAATTACTTAAATTTAATTTAACTTTAATTAATCTTAGCTTAGGCTGGAACGTTTCCGTTGTATTCATTTCAACTTTATCTACTCAATGTTCAATTTTATTCAATTTTCTGGTATTACCGCTGACAAATTTAGTCGACTCGGTTAAAATTTATTTTTTGGAAATTGACTAGCAATTCTCTTCCAAGTCACTTAAGGGCAGTTTATTACAATTTCAAAAACAACCAAAAGTCGGTCTCAATTTCACTAATTTCAAAATATTTCCAAAAAAACCAAAACAAATCGGGCTTAAAAAGTTTCAACTCTCAACAAAGCGCTCTTAAATGGTCTCAACAATCAGTTAGTTATGCCATCTATGTGAGTAAGTTAATGTTATTTTTAGATTACATCAGTTACTGTTGAATCATGGCTTAGATGTGAACAAAAACATTACATATTTTAGGCGTCTTTTTCTATCTTTCATCACTTTATGAATTGGTCTTCGGGGATGTTTTGAAAATGGCGGGAATTTGACCGGAGAGTGTATATTTTTTCTTAATACTAAGATTACGAAATACGTGCGCATGTAATGGGCGCAAATCATTTATCATTTATTCACATGGATTCATTACCGTTGAATCGCGTTGAATGGTGAATGTGGCACTGGCACGAAACGGATTTTCTTAAGTCATCTTGAGAATCATCAATCACCGCAGTTATTGCCAATTTTATTGATACACTTGAGGATGAGCAATATTTTTTTGTATGGGCTTATAAGTAAAAATACCTGAGGTGGTTTTTCATGGGGAAGGTGGGCGAGTTCTCAATCAAGACAAAAAAATAAGTTGAGTGCCTTGTAGTGCTTTCGAAAAAGCTTCGTATAACTTTGAGCATGAATTCCTTGTGACATATATTATTTGATGAAACTTTTGCCAGAATTTAACATAAAGATATTTTTATGTTTGAGATGAAGCTACTCGTTGAATCATTTTCTTGTTTAAATTCTTGTTTTTACTTGCCTATTGGCGATCACTTTTATTTATTTTTTTATGAGCTGAACTTTAATTTTTTTAATTGCCAAAATAATGTTCATAGCCATTCCAGATAAATCAGCAGAATTTATTCAAGTGATTTTATTTTTATTCGTTTTGTTTTTGTTTTCATAATAAACAAATTAAAAAAAATTATATTCACTGAGCCAACTTAAATGACACTCAAAACTTGACTATTATAAATAAACAATAGCCAAAAAATTTACAGGCAATCAAGCATAAAAAAAACGTTGAAAAATGTTTACAAAATAATAATAAAAAAATAAAAAAAAACATTTTTAAAATAGCTAAAATCAAGGCTGACAGAGTAAATTATTAAAAATGCAGTTGCGCGTGTAGAGTAAGCAACAAACTTACAAACACTCAAATATAAATAAAAACAGAACATAAACAAAAACAAGGAAAATACAATAAAAAAATCACTCACACATACACACAAGCGCCAACATCAATTAAAACGTACATTGATGTCACGCCGTTGTAAGCTGCAAATAACAACAGCAACAAAGTCAACAACTGCTACAATAACAACAACAACAACAGCAAAGTCGACAACTTCTACTACAACAATAGCAACAATAACAACAACAGCAATATTAGCACTACCAGAAAGATAAACAAAAAATCTACCACGTTGTCAAACAGAACTTGATAAAAACTACAACAACAACAAGTTCGTCCATTTGTTCTGTCTACGACAAAAAAGGATTTAAGAACTTTGTATAAGCTTTTTTTATTGTTTGTTTTTTTTTTTTTGTTGTCTGCGCTTAATACTGCCTTATTTTCTCAGTGTAAGAAAACAAAAAAAAAAAAAAAAAACAAAAAAAAATCAACTTTAACCGACTCTTCTTTCAAACTGACAACGTTTTGATTGCCTGCATCGTTCTTATAACAACAACAACAACAACAACAACAACAACAACAACAACAACAACGACAACAACAACACCAACATTTCACACACTAAGTTATAAAAAAGCCACCAACAGCTAGAGCAACAAAAAACGGCCAATTCTGTTCGCGTTGACCACCAGGTGGTGCAACGGTCTACCACACAAAAACTACGCCAAGCAACCATAACAAAAAATACCAACAGTGAGAAAAAAATACTTTGTTGCTAGCCGCGCGGTTCATTGCAACTTCCGGTCATGGATTTGGCGCAAATGCGAAATTTATGGCTAGCACACAATTATTTCTAGTACCTTGTGTATGAATGAATACGAGCATGTGTGAGTGTATATCAGTGTTTATCTCTATACGTGTGCATTAATGCTTCGCTGCTAGTTTCAATTCTGTTGTTGTTGATGTCCTGTTTTTAGCTCGTTGAATAGAGATTAAATAAAATATTGAATATATTTCACGTGTATTCTTCATTTTTGTGATACCGTAAAAACTACTTACATGCCACAAAATAGCTTTTATAATTCTTAACAATTAATTTTTCTTGATAATTTATTATTTTTTATTTATTTAGAAATAATGTCGACATGTAAGACAGAGTCTTTTAAATGCACTAAGTATGACATGATAACAACAGTTTTTTGCAATACAATAAATGAAACTTACAGCTAACTTAACAATATATTACATATGAATAAAATTTAAACTCACTTGCTAATTATTTATATTTTATACCTAAATTTTATTTTAAATTTTATTTTAAAGAGACAAAAAAGAACTTGTAGAAAAGAATTTAAGAATTTCATGCTTAAAGATAAGTTTATTTCGAATAATTTTGATTCTATTAGGCAACGTATTCCACAATCTGATGGTGTTCACAAAAAATAGTCTTCAAATAATTATAAAGTTGTACTATAAGGTTGAAATTTCTATTAGATCTGTAGATTTGGAGTTTGTCAAATAAGTAATTAGGTGCTTGTGAATAAATTAAATTGTGTAAAAATGTGCTGTTTCTAGCATTCAAATAACTAAAAATATTACAGCCCAGAACTTTATTGCTGCAGTGACTCATGGGATCAAATTTCCCAAGACCATACATGTATCTCACAACATTATTAAATGCTAGCTCCGACTTCATCTCGAACCTGGAATCAAGTTTAATGTACACGACATCTTAGTAAGAGATGATTAGCACTATGAGCTGTTGGACTAACTTCTTTCTAGTTTCAAAAGGAACAAATGACGCAGTCCGCCTCAAGTTCCGCACCACATAGTAGACCCTACATACAACAGAACTGATATGGTTTTTGCAAGAGAGTGAAGCGTCAACGTGGTAACCAAAATTTTTTATCTTGTCAACAAAATTTAGTTCAACACTATTTAGATAAACTAGTATCGCCTGTGGTCGAAATTCGACCATATCGCTCGTTTTCTTCAATAACGTTACAATCCAAAAAACATAAAAATTGAGTTAACTGCACAGCAACATTCGTGTTACCATTATCTATGCTGTGTACAATTTTGGTAATGATATCTTCTTTAATATTTGCAGGAGAGTAGAATTTGTGATTCATTCACCTCAATATATTTCCGATTAGATCGTATTATATATCGATAATCTCTAGTTTTTTTTATCACTTTGTATGGATTCATACATGTACATTAGGGCGTATCGAAAAATTTAGATCGTATTCTAAGAGGTCTCAAAAGTTGCATGGGGTTGTCAAGATCAACCAAAAAAAAATTTTAAGGAAAAAAAAAAATGCCCCGCAAGGACAAAGTTGTTTTTTGAGGAAAACAGTAAAAAATAACGACCTTAAAATGCTTTGACTTTTATAAAAAAACTACGTATGTCTTAAAGCAAAAGTAGGTATAGGCTTAAACTAAAAAATATTGGTTAATACGATGCCACTTACGATTCTTATCCACAGTATTCTGTGTGAAGGATATTCGAAGCAAAAGTCGTAATCGAGATAGCACAGAACTTTTGATTGTTACCCAATAGTCTAAATTTTAGTGGTATTAATTATAGTGTTAACGTATTCCTTAAATTTGGTGAATTACTTATTATCATAATTTTTGCATATGTATTTTCCTATTTTTGAGAAATGTATACTTGAATGCAATTTTTTAACTTTTTCAAAAAAATTAATATAAGATTTTTTTATCTCGGGTATCAGAATTTTTACCGACGGTAATTTTCTCAATTAAGATTCTTCAAATATTTCTAAACAACACCCTATCTAAAAGTATTATTTTAAAGCACCAGCTTAAGGCCTCGAGTTTATTTTCTACTTTGATATTTTTTGATGAAATTGTTAAATTTCATGTTAGGAAGTATTTTTTTTTTTTAAATATCAAAATAGAAAATAAAATCGTGGTTTTAAGCTGGTATTTTAAATTAAAACTTTTAGACAGGGTGTTGTTCAGGAATATTTGAAGAATCCAAACTGAGCAAAGTTTCTTCGGTACCATTTCTGCTACGCGAGATATAAAATCTTATATTCATTTTTTTAAAAAAGTTAAAAAATTTCATTCAAGTATACATTTCTCAAAAATAGGAAAATACATATGCAAATATGATGATAATTATTAGTTCGGAAACTTTAAGGAATACGTCAACAGTATAATCAATAGCACCAAAATTTAGATTATTGAGTAACAATCAAAAGTTCTGTGCTATCTCGATTACAACTTTTTCTTCGAATATCCTTCACACAGGACAATGTGGATAAGAATCATAAGTGGCATCTTATTAACCAATATTTTTTTAGTTTAAGACTATACCTACTTTTGCTTTGAGACATACGTTGTTTTTTTTATTAAAGTCAAAGCATTCTAAGGTCGTTATTTTTTACTGTTTTCCTCAAAAAACAACTTTGTCCTTGCGGGGCAGGAAGACATCCTTTTTTTCCTTAAAATTTTTTTTTGGTTGATTTTGACAACCCCATGCAACTTTTGAGACCTCTTAGAATGCGAAATTCGAAAAAAATTTTTAATTTGATACGCCCTAATGTACATTACAGTAGTACTTGTGTGGTGACTCAATACCACCACATATAAACACCGACACCACAACATGCACAAAACATACAAACTTTACAAATATTCACTTACACATTTATTTAAAAAATTATTATTTAAGATTTCAAAATTGTCAATTTTTATTTATCAAAAATTTTGTATATCATTTTTAGTTATAAAATTGTGTTCGATGTGTTCGATGTCTTTGAAAATAAATTGTTAAAAATAAATTTCATAAAAAATATTTTAAATAAAAATAAAAGTATATTTTTGTGTCCACCACAACTGGCGATCCTACCATCACGAACTCAAATATAAGCTTAAATATAAAAAGAAATAATAAGATTGTGCAATTATGTAACTGCCGTCACGCACAAAACGTTCACAGGGCCGCCAACAATCTCTGCAACAAACACAACAAGATCAGCAAATCACCGAACAACAACAGCAGCAGCAGCTACAAAAACTAACGCCACATCAAAAAAATTGCAAGAACAGCAGCGTTTATTGCAAGAGCAGAAGCAAACTTGCACTCAATCCAATAACCAAATGGGAATAGATACACGTGACAACAAGTACGTAATAATAAAGACACCACCCAGTGATTTGGTAGTTCAGGCACAGCAGCAACAGCATCTAGAACAACAGCAATTACAGCAACTGAAACGCTTGCCACTACCACCGTCAGCATCAACAACATCATCGTCCAACAACAAACAAGACCCTATATCTGCCGGTAAGATAACGGAACAACAACAACATTAACAACAACGTCATAACAACAACAACATCAACAACAACATCATAACAACGACAACAAACAAGACCCTACACCTGCCGGTAAGGTGGAACAGGCAACAACAGCAACATTAACAATAACTGCAGAATAAACAACAACAGAAAGCAATAATATATAGCAGCAGCAGCAACAAAAATAACAACAACAGCAGCAAAATAATTTACAACAACAACAACAAAAACAACAATAACAACAGCAGCAGCAAAATTAAGAACAACAACAACAACAATAACAACAACAACAACAACAACAACAACAGCTACAACAACAAAAGACTGGCATATTCATTATTTTATTATTTCAAAAAATTGTATCAAATTTTGTAATTTTTATTTGACATGTTATAAAATTTTTTACAGGTTGCTTTTCAATTTAGTTTATCACGAGGCACACAACGTAGCTTCTGAAACGTACGTAAGAATATAGGGTCGGAAGAAACCTAGATTCTCACATACGTAGGCACTCCACTGCACTAGGAAACACATTTTAGGAAACACATTTTAGGAAACACATTTTAGGAAACATACTTTAGGAGACACATTTTGAGGTACACGATGAGTCTTTCACACACACCACCACCCCACCCCAGACAACCCCCCACTCCCTTACATACTTCTAACCCTCTCTCACATCTCTCTCATTTCGGCGAAGGTGACCATCGCCCTCTCATACAACTCCAAACGGATCTTGTCAATCCATTTGATGCACCAATGCATCCTGAAGTACAAGCAACGTCAGTAAAATTGCCACAATTTTGGACCACTTGTCCCGACGCATGGTTCGCACATGCAGAAATACAATTTCAGGCAAAAGGAATTACTATTGACAAGACAAAGTATGAGTACCTCGTAACCGCTCTACCTCAAGAGGTAATTATAACAGTGCTAGATTTCATACAGAAACCTCCTTCCTCAAATTTGTATGAAGGCTTAAAGAGAACCTTGATTGACCGACACTCTTTAAGTGAAGCCAAGAGGTTCGACAAAATTTTGTCTGGCACCGAGATGGGTGACCAAAAGCCATCTCAATTTTATAGGTCACTAATTATGTTAGCCGGTACTACAGTCGATAGCGACTTAGTTTATAAAATTTGGCTTCGCAAGCTACCCAAAAGCCTTAATATTGCTTTGACCGGATCTGGTCATAGAGAGCTAGAGGAGCTATTGAAACTAGCTGACAATTTGTGGGAAGTTATGTCAGAATCCGAAGTCGCTTCATTTGGCAATAATGCCCAGCGCATGACAAAAAACACCCAAAACTCCGAGCTTGCGATGATAACGCAATCGTTTGCTGAAACAACGTCAAAAATTCTAGAAAGTTTCAACAAACTAGCAATTGAGGTCCAAGAATTAAAAAACGAACGATACCGGAATAATTCACGTTCGAACTCGAGAGAAACTAATTTTCGAAGATTTTCAAGACGTAGATCTCCGTCAAGAAGTGTGTCACGACAACGACCTGCCAACTGGGTATGTAGATACCATTTTAGGTTCGGAAGGGCAGCTAGACAATGCGAACAACCATGCTCATTCGGTCAAAACGACACCCAACACAACACAACACAACATAACTCAACAAACTAAGTGACTCCATCATTGCGACGGCTAATGATGGAAGTCAAACAATACTCACACGCCGCCTTTTTATTTACGATAACGACAATCACATAAACTTTTTGATAGACAGTGGAGCAGAAGTTTCCGTACTTCCAGTAAATAAATTTAAAGCCCACAAGAAAAATTCTGACTTAATTCTAACAGCAGCTAACGGTAGCACAATCTCAACTTTCGGCAAGAAATTACTCAACGTAAATTTAAAACTAAGACGCGATTTCCCTTTTACATTCATACTAGCAGACATTACAAGACCCATCATAGGAGCAGATTTCCTTACGAAATATGGACTCTTGATAGACTTAAAACACAAAAAACTCATTGATCCACTTACACAACTATCAGTTAACGCAATCACAGCATTTACAGAAACATCACTACCCAAACTAATTACACTAGACAACAAATATACAAATATACTAAAAAATTATCCATCACTTACAGCAGAACCCGACTACAACAAACCAGTAAAACACAAAACAGAACACCACATAACTACAGAAGGACAGTTACCTTTTTCTAGACCAAGACGCCTTGACTCCAACAAATACAAAATTGCCAAACAGGAATTTGATTTCTTAATCAAAGCAGGTATCTGCCGTCCTTCAGACTCCATGTCAGCTTCTCCACTACATCTAGTACCCAAAAAAGATGTGAACGACTGGAGACCCTGTGGTGACTATAGAAGACTAAACGCCATTACAGTTCCAGACCGCTACCCTCTACCACACATACACGACCTATCTATAGACTTACACAATAAACACATATTTTCAAAATTAGACCTAGTTAGAGCATACCACCAAATTCCCATGGCCACACAAGACATACATAAAACCGCGATTACAACACCGTTCGGAATGTTTGAGTTTCTGAGAATGCCATTCGGTTTAAGAAATGCAGCTCAAACATTCCAACGATTTATCAACGAAGTATTACGAGAACTAGACTTCGTATTTGTATACCTCGACGACATTCTTGTGGCCAGCGAGACAGAAGAAGAACACGTTAAACATCTAAATTTAGTTTTCGAACGACTAGACAATTACGGACTAAACATCAAACCAAACAAATGTATTTTCGGCGTAGACAGAATAAATTTTTTAAGTTATGACATTTCAAACAAAGGCATACAACCATCTCCCGATAGAATTCAATGCATTGTTAACTATCCAAAACCAGAAACAGTTAAACAAATGCAGAAATTCATCGGGATGATTAATTACTACCACAGATGCATTCCAAAATTAGCACACACACTTACACAAATTTACGATATGATAACTTCAGCATCAAAAACAAAGGACAAACACTTAACATGGACAGAAAACACAACAGAAGCATTCGCAACGATAAAAGAAAGTTTTACTAAGGAAGTGCTACTTAATCATTTTAATAGCAAAGCAAAACTTTCTATCGCTGTGGATGCATCCAACACTGCTATCGGTGCAGTTTTGCAACAAGAACACAATCAGGAAACAGAACCACTAGCTTTCTTTTCAAAGAAATTATCTCCATCAGAGACAAAATACAGTACGTTCGATCGCGAACTTTTAGCAATTTACCTTACAATTAAACACTTTAGACACTATTTAGAGGGACGAAAATTTACTATATACACAGACCACAAACCACTTACTTCAGCATTACATTCAAAAACAGAGAGAAGCCCAAGACAAACACGACACCTAGAATTCATTGCACAATTTTCCAACGACATTAGACACATTAAAGGTACCGAAAACACCGTAGCGGACGCACTTTCAAGAGCTGAGATAGAGGCTTTCACAACCTCTGAGATTAACCTCAGAACTCTACACAAAGAACAGAATACAGATCCAGAACTACAAGATATACTAAATAAACACACTTACAAATTTGAACAAATACACATCCCAATACTTAACATTAAAATTTGGTGCGAACAAACAAGTTCAGGAACACGTCCATACATTCCACAAACATTACGCAAACAAATTTTTGAACAATTACATAATCTTTCACACCCAGGTACACGAGCTTCTCGACGTCTCATAACACAAAGATATTTTTGGCCCAAAATGAACACACAAATCAACAAATGGTCACAAGAATGCGTTAGATGCCAACGAGCTAAAATACATCGACACACGAAGACAATCCCACACAAGATAGACATACCACACGGTCGTTTTGAGCATGTTCACGTTGATTTAGTTGGCCCTTTACCAATATCTAAAGGTTATAGATATCTACTTACCTTAGTTGACAGAAACACACGTTGGCCCGAAGCGTATCCAATTAAAGATACCAACGCCAGTACTATCGTAGATACACTTCAAAAGGAATACATCTCACGTTTTGGAGTTCCTCTGGAAATTACTTCCGATCGAGGTCCTCAATTTACGTCCACAACTTTTAGAAACTTCGTTAAGACACTAGGAAGCAAACACATTACCACTTCTGCTTATCATCCACAAGCTAATGGAATTGTAGAACGATTTCACCGCCAACTAAAGACTTCTCTAATAGCGAGTAACAACCACACAAATTGGTACACAGAGTTGCCACTAGGTCTTCTAGGACTTAGGTCCACGGTCAAAGAAGATATTAAGGCTTCACCAGCTGAAATGGTTTTTGGTCAAACACTCAGGCTACCACAACAACTAGTAATTCACAGCAGTCAGAACTTTAATTCGTCGGACACCTTATCCAAACTTAAAGAGGTCGTAGAAAATCAAAAGTCAAACATTGCGCATCACAGCACCAACTTCCAACAATATATACCTAGAGCTCTTAGTACTTGTAACTTTGTCTTTGTCCGTAATGACACAATTCGTAAGACACTACAAGAGCCGTACGATGGTCCCTTCGAAGTTATTGAGAGAACACCGAAATACTTCACAATTCGTAAAAATAACACTAACATAACAGTCAACATTGATAGGATTAAGCCCGCCACCTTAGACACCGAAACAGCACAGACACATTCAACCAAACATAAAAACACTAAAAAAGTACACTTTAACCTATTAGCCAACACGACCAAAATTTTTCAGAAGGGAGGGGGAATAATGTGGTGACTCAATACCACCACATATAAACACCGACACCACAACATGCACAAAACATACAAACTTTACAAATATTCACTTACACATTTATTTAAAAAATTATTATTTAAGATTTCAAAATTGTCAATTTTTATTTATCAAAAATTTTGTATATCATTTTTAGTTATAAAATTGTGTTCGATGTGTTCGATGTCTTTGAAAATAAATTGTTAAAAATAAATTTCATAAAAAATATTTTAAATAAAAATAAAAGTATATTTTTGTGTCCACCACACTTGTATATTTGATGTTTTGTCCATATTTTGAAAATGTTGATTTAATTTCCTCTGTCTGTTCAAAACTTAAAATGATTCTCCTGAAAAATCTAGTTTTTTGAGTTGTGACGTTATTGCAGAAAACGAGCGATATAAAAATCGAATTTTGTTCAGTGTTTTTTTTTTTTATTTTTATTGAAAAACGTTTAGCAAGTTCAACAACATTAAATTGAGTTCTCACTTTTACTTTCCTAATGGATTTGCCAACAGTTTTCTCGCTTAGAAAAGAGCACAATGTGAGTGGCAAACTAATAATAGAAAAAAGCAGTCCAGAAAAACATTGCTTTGATAAAGTAAAGCGCTTCTATAATTCCACTCTGGTTTTATTGCTATTGCGCTTATTAACTTGTCAAAGTTAGTGGACTGCTAGAACCACTGAGAGTACTGATGAGACGGAGTAGCGTCCAACGAAACCATGGTCTAGTCAGCTTGGTTTGTTATGCAAAGAACTTGTTGCTGTAGCAACCTGTTGCTTCATGATTTATTTGGCATAAAGCTCTTAATATAATTCTTAAAAAATATGTTTTTTAAGAATTATAAAATTAAATAAACATATGAAAATGCCACAATTTTATAACTAATTTTTTTTTTCATTTATTTAATATTGTAACATTTAATATTGTTTTATTATCATTGGTTCTTTTTTTTCATTTTTTTTTTTTTATTTTATTTATTATATATTATTTTGTTTTCTCTAACTTTCTTTTTTGTATTTCAATTTATATTTTATTATGTGTATATAAATTATTTTAAAAAATTTAATGTTTTTTTTTATATTTACTTTATTCTAATTTTTTTATTTTATTTTGTTTTATTTTATATTATTTTATTTTATTTTATATTATTTTTGTATTTCTGTCATTTTGTTGTATTTAATGTATTACTTTATCAAATTTTAAATTATTTATTATATATCATATTTTATTTTATTTCATCTAGTTTTAAATTATTTGATTTTATTTTATTTTTTCCACAAATTTCCACAATTATTTTAATTATATTTTTTTTGTTTTTAATTATATTTTTTAAATGATGTTTTTTTAAATAATATAAAATATTATCTTATAAATTTTCTTAATCTTTTAAATGAATTAATTTTATTTAATTTAATTTTATTTAATTTCACTTTATCTTTTTTTATATTAATTTATTTGATATTGTTTTATTTTATTTTAATTTATTATATTTTATAGTATTTATTTTAATTTTTTAATATTGTGTTGTTTTATTTTATTTTGTTTTATTTACATTTGTATTTATTTCATTTTTTTTTTTTTTTATTTTAATTTAAAATTTTCTATTTTTTTAATTTATTTATTATATTTTATTTTATTTTCTGTAATTTTCTTTTTTTGTATTTCAATTTTTTTTTTTATGTTTGTATAATTTATTTCTAAAATTTTAATGATTATTATTTTATATTATATTTTATTTAAATTATTTCAATTTATTATGTAACGTTTAACTTTATTTTGCTTTATTTTATTTTATTTTATTTTATATTTGGATTTCTTTCATTTTGTTGTATTCTTATTTTAATTTATTATTTTTTTAAAATTTAAATTAATTAATTATTCGACATATTTTATTTAGTTATCTTATTTTAAAATATTTGATGTTATTTTTTTTTCAAAAATTTTTATATTTTTTAAATAATCTTTTTTGAAATATTATAAAATTTTAGCTATTTTATTTTTTTAATCTTTAAAATGAATTAATTTTATTAACTTTTATTTTATTAAATTTTACTTTATCATTTTTTATTTTTTTTTATTTAATTTATTTGTTATTGTTTCATTTTATTTTATTTTAATTTATTTATTTATAAATTTTATTTATTTTCTGTAATTTTCTTTTTTGTATTTCAATTTATATTTTTTTATGTTTGCATAATTTATTTCTAAAATTTTAATGATTATTATTTTATATTATATTTTATTTAAATTATTTCAATTTGTTATGTAACGTTTACCTTTATTTTGCTTAATTTTATTTTATTTTATTTTATATTTGCATTTCTTTCATTTTGTTGTATTCTTATTTTAATTTATTATTTTTTAAATTTTAAATTAATTAATTATTTGACATAGTTTATTTATTTAATCTTATTTAAAACTATTTGATGTTATTTTTTTTCAAAAATTTTATATATTTTAAATGATGTTTTTTGAAATATTATAAAATTTTCGCTTTTATATTTTTTTAATCTTTAAAATGAATTAATTTTATTAAATTTTATTTTATTAAATTTTACTTTCTCTTTTTTATTTTTTTTTATTTAATTTATTTATAATTGTTTTATTTTATTTTATTTTAATTTATTATATATTTTTATCTACTTTTATTTAATTTTATTTTATTTATTTTTATTTTTTTAATATTTTGTTGTTTTATTTAATTTTATTTTGTTTTATTTTACATTATATATGTATTTATATCATTTTGTATTTCAATTTTTATTTAAAATTTTCTAAATTTTAAACTATTTTATTATATAACATATTTTATTTTATTTTATTTTGTCATTTAAAATTATTTGTTTTTCTTTTATGTTTGACAAAACTTTTTATATTATTAAAATTATCTATTTTTAAAAATTATAAAATTTTAGTATATATTGCGCTAAATTTAAATATATTATGTTCAATATTATTTTATTTTATTTTACTTTTTTTAGTTAAGTTTTTTGTATGCTTTGTTTTGATTTTAATTTGTTTTATTATGTTGTGTTTTATAAAATTTTATTTAATATAATTATATAATATATATATTATAAAATATACTATATATTTATATATATATAATGTATTATTACAGAAATATATTTAATTATTTCTTATTTTTTTTAAATTTATTTATAATATATTTTTATTTATAATTTATTTATAATATATAATTTTATTTAATTTCATTTAAATTTATTTATTTTGTTTTATTTTATTTCATATTATTTTACATAATGTTTTATTATTTAATTTTATATTATTTTACTCTACTTTATTTGAATTTATTCTATTCTGTTTAATTTTATGCAATTAAATTTCAGTTTTTTATATATTATTATATTTTCTTTTGTTTTATTTTGTTTTTTGCAATTTTTTATTTTACTTTATTTTGTTTTTTTTTGTTTTACTTATGTGATTTTTTTTTATTTTTTTTATAATTTTTGTGAAATATTTTATTTAACTAAAATTTTTATTTCCTTATTCTTTATTTTTTATTTATTTTACTTTCTTTTGTCTTATTTTATTTAATTAATTTTATTACATTTTACTAAAATTATTTGTATATTTTTTAGCTATCTATTTTTAACAAGTATCTTATCTGTTTTATAAGATAAATAAATAAAAAATGTTTTCTTTTCATTTATTTACTTTTATTTTAGTCCTATTATCTTTTATTATATTTAATTTTGTTAAATTTTTTTATAAAGTTAAGTTATTAATTTTTAATTTATTTTATTTCATTTTTATATTTTATTTAATTTCATTTTTTTTATTGTTTTTAATTATTTTTTATTAATTTGCTGCATATTATTTTAATTAAGCTTACATTATTTAATTTTATTATATTTTATATAATTTTATTTTATATTATTTCATTTTTTTATTTAGTTTTATTTTTTTTTATCTCGCGAGAACTGTTTCCATATTTTTTAAACTAAAAAAATCATATTACTTAATTTTATGTTATTTTATAGTCTCTGAATTTATTAAATTTTATTTTTTTCTATTGTTATTATTGAGCTACCTAACAAATTTTTTTGTATTCAACAATGCTTTATTGACGAAATAAGATCCACCAATTTATTTGCAGCAACTTAAACTATTCAGCGCTTTATTAAAAAGGACAACAAAATGATCCAATAGCACTACTACCAAAGCACATTCCATTCGCTGTACAGAGCACTGTGTCCCGGCCTCCCACCATGTCATACACTTCCTCCTCACTGATTGTAAAATCTTCCACCACCCAGTTCAGCAAGTCTGGTCCAAAAGAGTTGTACGTTGATATCGTCTACAAGAAACAGATAATGATTTTTACTCTAATTTTGCTTAAAATAAAAATATAATATTTAATTTGGTAAAACACTAAAAATGTAAAAGTTTGATGGAAAAAATAAATAAAAAAAAATATGTGAAAACATGTGTACTGTTTTTTTTTTCAAAAACAAATTTGAACTTTTAACTTTAAAATTAAAACAAAAATATTATAATTTATTAATTTTGAAAAGAAAAAAAATTTTAAAAAGCCTAATATTCGATTTCGCCTGGAAAAATTTGTAATACATCAACGAAAAATAAAAATTTTTTTGCTGTTTGTTGTGGTAAGAATCAAACTTTAGTACTTAGTGAGTACAACGCAATGTTAGTTCAAATTGAAAGCCGTTAATGTGATGTTATTAAATGAAATGGCAAAATGTAGTTGGATTTTTCTCCACATAAACATTTTTGACTCCACACTAATATGGGTGTGGAATTATATACCAAGAAATTTTCGTTATACGACACGATCAGTGTTTTTATGGGCTTTTTTGAAATGAAAACTTCTTTAGGCGCGTTGAGTACTTTTTAGTAAAGGGTAAAACAATAGATTCGCGATATCATCACACTGTTAGCAACATGATGTTGCGAACAGCATTGATGTTGCTAACAGCGGGAACGAATTTGTTTCTAAATGGTTTGTTTTTATATTTACGCACCATCGATCGTCGCAATCTTACGTTCGGATGTTGTTGTTTTTGCGTGCAGCTGTTTCTACATGCGTGTTTGTGCTTTTTGTGCGTGATACATATAAGAACTTATGCGCCGTCACGGACACAGCCAGCACAGTTGTTCTTGCTTTTATGTGTATTTCTTACTTTTCTAATTTGTTGGTGTTGTTGAGTTTTGTTGTTATTGCTGCTGCTGTGTTTAAATAATTTCAGAAGTTTACATGTGGAAGTGTAAATAAAATAATGATGAATATTTTAATTCAATTATTTCATTATATTCTAAATGAATAAAAAATAAAACACACAACTTATAAATTTTTCATTTTTGAAAATTGTGGCGTAGTTGGTTAAAGTGCGTGGCCTCAAGGCCAGTGAAGCTGGAGACCCGGGTTCGAACACCAGCAGCGACAGATAATCATTTGAATTAAAATAATTTTTCTGTACGGCCGCCACCTCTCTGCAGACAATGGCAAACCTCAGAGAGTAATCAAAATGCCATGTAAAACTTCTTGAGATCAAGAACATTCCGTTCATCGCCGTTCGAAGTCGTAGTTAAACCTGTAGGTCCAGTTCTCGGTCAATTGTGTACAAACTTAATAACACGCACAACACAATTGATCATAAGAAGCTAGGTCAAAGTCCTTTCAAGGGCTGAAATGGCCAGTTATTTAATTTTGAATTGACGAAGTTACGTTTTAGCGCACAGGTTTCCAAAAAAGTTAAAAAATCCATTTTTCAAAATTCATCGGCGTTGCATTGAATTGTTGCTCGCTGAGTATAAAAGCTATGACTAAAAAAATGGTACGACCGTAAAGGTTGATTCTTTGACTTCATTATAAAAATAAAACAAAAATTTAGAACGTCATCGTAACGCGGTGGGAGCTGTTTAAGCAACGCAACTAAAAATTTGTTACATAGAATTATTACCCGCTGAGTATTAGTGCCAGGATTTAAAATATGATACACTAATTAAGGCCTATTCTCAGCCCTTACAACAAAATTAGACAAAAAATTTCTGATGTCATGGGCACACAGAGAGAGCCGCTCAAAAATCGAAAATGCAACATTCATGCAGCAGCGTTGCATTGAATTTTTACTCGGTGAGTATATAAGCTACGATAAATGTTTGAAAAGGAAAATGAAGGATTTACTTGTCTTACGACAAAAATAAAAAAAAACTTCTAACGACACCAGATCGTGAATGTAGCAGCATATGTAACAGAAATGTAATATCGTTTCATGGAATTTTCACTCACTCGGGAGACGTGCTGCAATAAATTTTGTTTTACGAAAGCAAAGATATGTTATTACGCCTCACAACTAAATTACAAAAAAAATTCATGTTATCATGATTTCAGGGTGGCAACCACATAATGCTGTAAAAATGCTACAACCATGAAATACTACAACTGGGCACATGATAAAAATATGAAAAAAAATTGTCGGCCTCATGAGGTCCCTCAGGGAACCGCCTAATGTGACCTTCTGCTAGATTGAATGCATGCAACAAAGACAAAGTTAATGAACCAAGCAAAAGCATAACCAATGAAGAAGCAAATAAAAAAAACAAAAGCAAAAGCAACAACACCAACACCAACACCAACACTAACACCTACACCAACACCAACACCTATCCAAATACCAACACCAACACCAACATCAACACCAACACCAACACCTACACCACCACCACCACCAACACCAACACCAACACCAATAACAACAACAACAAAAACAAAAACAACAACAGCAACAACAACAACATCTACATTAACATCAACATCAACATCAACATCAACATCAACATCAACATCAACATCAACATCAACATCAACATCAACATCAACATCTACATCAACATCAACATCAACATCAACATCAACATCAACATCAACATCAACATCAACATCAACATCAACATCAACATCAACATTAACATAAACATCAACATCAACATCAACATCAACATCAACATCAACATCAGCATCAACATTAACATCAACATCAACATCAACATCAACATCAACATCAACATCAACATCAACATCAACATCAACATCAACATCAACATCAACATCAACATCAACATCAACATCAACATCAACATCAACATCAACATCAACATCAACATCAACATCAACATCAACATCAACATCAACATCAACATCAACATCAACATCAACATCAACATCAACATCAACATCAACATCAACATCAACATCAACATTAACATCGACATCAACATCAGCATCAACATCAACATCAACATCAACATCAACATCAACATCAACATCAACATGAACATCAACATCAACATGAACATCAACATCAACATCAACATCAACATCAACATCAACATCAACATCAACATCAACATCAACATCAACATCAACATCAACATCAACATCAACATCAACATCAACATCAACATCAACATCAACATCAACATCAACATCAACATCAACATCAACATCAACATCAACATCAACATCAACATCAACATCAACATCAACATCAACATCAACATCAACATCAACATCAACATCAACATCAACATTAACATCGACATCAACATCAGCATCAACATCAACATCAACATCAACATCAACATCAACATCAACATGAACATCAACATCAACATGAACATCAACATCAACATCAACATCAACATCAACATCAACATCAACATCAACATCAACATCAACATTAACATCGACATCAACATCAGCATCAACATCAACATCAACATCAACATCAACATCAACATCAACATCAACATCAACATCAACATCAACATCAACATCAACATCAACATCAACATCAACATCTACATCAACATCAACATCAACATCAACATCAACATCAACATCAACATCAACATCAACATCAACATCAACATCAACATCAACATCAACATCAACATCAACATCAACATCAACATCAACATCAACATCAACATCAACATCAACATCAACATCAACATCAACATCAACATCAACATCAACATCAACATCAACATCAACATTAACATCGACATCAACATCAGCATCAACATCAACATCAACATCAACATCAACATCAACATCAACATGAACATCAACATCAACATGAACATCAACATCAACATCAACATCAACATCAACATCAACATCAACATCAACATCAACATCAACATCAACATCAACATCAACATCAACATCAACATCAACATCAACATCAACATCAACATCAACATCAACATCAACATCAACATCAACATCAACATCAACATCAACATCAACATCAACATCAACATCAACATCAACATCAACATCAACATCAACATCAACATCAACATCAACATCAACATCAACATCAACATCAACATCAACATCAACATCAACATCAACATCAACATCAACATCAACATCAACATCAACATCAACATCAACATCAACATCAACATCAACATCAACATCAACATCAACATCAACATCAACATCAACATCAACATCAACATCAACATCAACATCAACATCAACATCAACATCAACATCAACATCAACATCAACATCAACATCAACATCAACATCAACATCAACATCAACATCAACATCAACATCAACATCAACATCAACATCAACATCAACATCAACATCAACATCAACATCAACATCAACATGAACATCAACATCAACATCAACATCAACATTAACATCAACATCAACATCAACATCAACATCAACATCAACATCAACATCAACATCAACATCAACATCAACATCAACATCAACATCAACATCAACATCAACATCAACATCAACATCAACATCAACATCAACATCAACATCAACATCAATATCAACATCAGCATCAACATCAACATCAACATCAACATGAACATCAACATCAACATCAACATCAACATCAACATTAACATCAACATCAACATCAACATCAACATCAACATCAACATCAACATCAACATCAACATCAACATCAACATCAACATCAACATCAACATCAACATCAACATCAACATCAACATCAACATCAACATCAACATCAATATCAACATCAACATCAAAATCAACATCAACATCAACATCAACATCAACATCAACATCAACATCAACATCAACATCAACATCAACATCAACATCAACATCAACATCAACATCAACATCAACATCAACATCAACATCAACATCAACATCAACATCAACATCAACATCAACATCAACATCAACATCAACATCAACATTAACATAAACATCAACATCAACATCAACATCAACATCAACATCAACATCAACATCAGCATCAACATTAACATCAACATCAACATCAACATCAACATCAACATCAACATCAACATCAACATCAACATCAACATCAACATCAACATTAACATCAACATCAACATCAACATCAACATCAACATCAACATCAACATCAACATCAACATCAACATCAACATCAACATCAACATCAACATCAGCATCAACATCAACATCAACATCAACATCAACATCAACATCAATATCAACATCAACATCAGCATCAACATCAACATCAACATCAACATGAACATCAACATCAACATCAACATCAACATCAACATTAACATCAACATCAACATCAACATCAACATCAACATCAACATCAACATCAACATCAACATCAACATCAACATCAACATCAACATCAACATCAACATCAACATCAACATCAACATCAACATCAACATCAACGTCAACATCAACATCAACATCAACATCAACATCAACATCAACATCAACATCAACATCAACATCAACATCAACATCAATATCAACATCAACATCAACATCAACATCAACATCAACATCAACATCGACATCAACAACAGCAACAACAAGAAACACCGTCACGTCAAAACCTACGGGTGTGTCCACGGCACAGCCAACTCTTTTTTTTTTACTTAATAACTATGCATGGATAATTGTTTCAAATATAGAAATTTAAAGTACTTATGTAATTATGTAATAATTCTCATGCTTCATTATCATATTGTTTAATAAGTCAACGAAAATTTGTTACTTAATCCATTTTTTCACGTCTTATATACCACAATTTTCCACGAAAAACATTCGCTAAAGTTTTATTGAATTGTGGTACTTAATCCATTTTCCACCACTATAAACCCGAAAAATACTCGCGTCAAATTAACATAAAACTTTAAGCAAAAACTTAAAATTTCCAAACTAGATGCTGTATTTTAATTAGCTCAGAAATTAAATTAGTAAAGTTCACGAAGTGTGTGTGTGTATGTAATATAAAGACACATACATTTATAAATTTTTAAAGTGTCTCACAAGCTAAGTGGCGGAAATAAAGATTTATGCATAATTTCACTTCATTGCAAATATATAACCAGATTTCTTTTCTGCTTCTACGGTACTGCTGGATAAAAAATGAGGAAAATCAACTACAACTATAGCAACAACACCAGAAAATCTTGCCACAACTGAAATGACATATTTTAATTAAATCCGTCACAAGTACTTTGGTGCCAATACTCTTGCAAGGAAGTTGACATCTTTAAGGAATTTACACGTCCCTTAAGCTCATGCTATAATAAGAAACACACACTATAACCCAGTCAGAATGAATGAAGTTATCAACTGTTGAATTATCAACAGTGCTTATTACGGCTTGAAACCACTCGTCTTGTGTGGATAAAATTTCAAGCATTCTCTATTCATTCTTTATTTTCAATACAACTTCTTCATTTTACAGATTTCTGGAACTTTTCTTCTTTTTTGCCAACTGGGTATCCGGTTCCGCCCAGCAGGTATAACTGTCAACATGTCGCCTAAGTTAAGGAAGTTGCATACGTATTAAAATGGAAATAAAAAAGTCAAGTGCCACAGAAAGTAGCTAGAAAATTCAACAGTGGCAACATTGCTCAAAACTCATTTTAAATGCGGAAATTAACTATTTCATATTCATTTTGATGTTTCAAGAATACTTTCCTAATTTAATGCTGCTTTTGAATATTTTTAGCTTTCTTACTTTTTATTGTTGTTTGCTCAACAACAGCCGCAAGACACTTTTCTAGCTTCCAAGGAGCAAAAAAAAAATATATAAAAATACAAACCAAGTTAAGTGAAGCGTTTTCACTAGCTTGTTATATGTTATGAATAGATGTGTGCTAGTAAGTGGCACTCTTACATGCGTATTTGTGGCTGTGTGGGTAAGAGATTTGAATTCATTTCCTGCTTGTAACGGTGTTAAAAAGTTTAATTCGTTTTACTGCTGAGCATGTCTGCTCTGTCTGTGTATTTATTTCCGTTACCGGCTTCTTTATTGTGGCTTATTTGATGATATGATTGCATGCTTTTAGGCTTATTTAGGTAGTCATTTTTTCACACTCCCTGTTAGTCGCTCTCTCTCTCTCTTTCTTACCTTGTCTTACTTTGTTTTCACGGAAATTTCATTTTCTGCTCATTTTCTACATAATCATCATCATCATCAGGATCATTTGACATGTATTAAGTTGTCAACATTTCTGGGAATTTATGTCAATCATTGTATTTGTGTAAATGTCAAAGTTACAAGATTTCAAACTGAGTGAATAACAAATTAACAACTTCTGCCACAGAAAAACACAGAAGTGTTGGGTGTTATGGGAGGTCAGACACTCTGGAACACAAATGTTTAACAAGGCAGCAAGAATTGTTAGACTAAGTAGAAGAAGAAGACAAAATGTCTGACAATATATACATAGATATGTATATAATTATTTGTTGTCAAAGTCAATTTCTGAGGCAGAGAGTAATTATGACGAATTTCAACGCAGTCAAAGTATAACGAGAATCTATTAAAAAATTAAATAGAAGTGATTTTGAGTGATGTCTGGGAATTAGAAGTATAAATAAAACAGAGGGTTGCGTACAATCTGAAGCGATTTTCAAAGAGATGTTTTAAGCAAAAAACAAAAATCTTTTTTTTTTTTAGACTAAACCAACGCTCAGGGGATGCCCCCTATGAATGCGAAAGCATTGTGTTGATTCGGAAGACGGGTGATAGTTAGTTGGAGGGTGGAAAGATAGAGTAGTGTCGGTGAAGATTTGTTTTAAATTTACTAAGCTCGAAACTGCCGGGGAACACGCTCGCAGGGAGATTGTTCCACAATTTTGCTGTACGACTAAAGAACGAATTATCCCGGTAATGCGAGGTTCTATTGGGCATCAAGGCAATGGTAAAGGGATGGGCTTGGTGAGCTACCCGAGTGGACCGGGAAAACACACGAGTTGATGGCGTCAAGTCATGTATCTCCCTTGAACACTTCCCATGGTAGTACCTGTACATAAGGCTTAGGCAACCAACATTGCGTCTATGCCCAAGAGAGTTGAGAGAAGACGAAATGTTTTCATCCCCTATCAGATATATCGCACGTCGTTGAATTCGGTCCAGAAGCTCCAAATAAGATCTTGAAGCCCCTGCCCAAATGTGCGAATTGTACTCCATTTTCGGCCTTATATATGAGGTATAGATCACGCGTAGGTCAGTTAGAGTGAAGTATTTCTTACACCGTTTTAAAAAACCTAGGAACTTGGCCGCTTCTTTCGACACATCGAAAATATGATCATTCCAACGAAGGTCAGATTTGGTCGATATGCTCAGAACGTCAAGAGCATCTGACTCAGCAAGATCTACACCATTCATATTGAGGGGAGCTAAGGTACAATTCATTCGTTTGTGGGTTAACAGGCAACACTGGGTTTTGCTAGCATTAAACTCAATTCTATTAGCTAGCCCCCACTCAGAGATTTTTTTCTAAGTCATTAAGCAGTGTATAATTCATATTTTGCCTCTTTCTCTCAATCTCCATAGAGCTCGGGCGTTTTTTGAAGGAATATGAATGACAAATGCTGCTGTCGTCCGCAAACGAATGAATTGGGTTATGAGTCAACGACAGAAGGTCGTTGATAAAAACCATAAACAAAGTTGGTGATAGGACTGAACCCTGAGGTACTCCAGCACCGATGGCGTGTTCACTAGACGAAATGCCGTCAACCACGACACGAATCGACCTGTCTTTTAGAAAACACGTGATCCATCGAGCAAAGTTACCACCAACACCATATGCAATTAGTTTTGACACGAGAGCTTTATGCCACACTCGGTCAAACGCCTTAGAAATATCCAGAGCAACAACCCTGCTTTCACCAAAGGAGTGAACACATTGGTTCCACTTCCCCGTAAGGAACACCATGAGGTCACCAGTAGACCGAGCCCTACGGAAGCCGTATTGACGGTCACTAAGCAATTCTTTGCGCTCCAGATAATTCATTAGGTGGAAGTTTATTACACTCTCCATGACTTTAGAGAGCGTAGAGCATATCGCAATGGGTCGGTAGTTCTCAGGGTTCGAGGCACCGCCCTTCTTAGGTACCGGCTGAACGTTCGCGACCTTCCAACAAGATGGAAATACTCCTGTCCTGTAGGAGATGTTGAAAAGGTTACGCAAAGGTCGAGCCAGTGTAGAAGCACACATTTTTAGCACAATTGGTGGTATACCATCAGGGCCAGAAGATTTGTTTATGTTGAGGTTTGCAAGGGCTTTTTTAACAGCTCTTGTTCGAAAATGTATCTCCTGCATTGCAGACGATTTATTCTCTACAGAGGGCGGTGGCTGATTGCTAGCCGGGATTGTGGAATTTTGTGCAAACAATCCAGCCAAAAGGTTCGCTTTATCAGCCGAGTCAGTGAAGATTTGGTCATACTTTAAAAGAGCAGGAATCGACGAAGACGTCTGATTCCTAACTCTCTTAACGAATGACCAAAAGTTTTTGCTCCCCTTGGGGCAGAGAAGAACCTGTTCTCTGATGTGAGTTTCGTGAAGAAACTTTTTGCGTTTTAAAACTGCATTACAGCGATTCCTAGCCTCGATGCGAAGTCTTCTAGTTTCAGCATTCTTGTTGGAACGCCAAATCTTAAAGGCTTCCTTTTTGGACCAGACTGCAATCCTGCATGTCTCATTAAACCAGGAGTGGTCTTTAGGCTTAATGCTTCTCATTTTATTGGGGATGAAAGACCGCGTGGCCAATAAAATAATTTCTTGTACCATAAGTGCCGTGGCATTTACATTTCTATCAGCGAAACATAATTTCGAATTGAAATTGCGGTAAAAATTATTTAACGCAATCCAATTAGCTTTTCCATAAAACGAAGCGATCCTCTTCGGGGCTTTAGGCGTAGGAGTGCTTAGGCTAGAATATGGAAAAGCAGCGGATATGGTGCAGTGGTCCGAATTACCAAGAGGTGCATGGACAGTCACATCATATTTTTCATGATGCGAAGTCAGAAAAAGGTCTAAGATTTTATGGCTTTGCAGACCAACTCTAGGGATGAAAGTTGGTTCCTACACTAATTGAATCAGTTGGTTCGATTCAGCAAAGAGCTCAACATATTGTCCCTCAGGTGTTGTTTGCCCTGAGTGGCATAACCAAACCGGGTTGTGGACATTGAAATCGCCGGCAACAACGATCTCGCTGTCAGGGAACAACCCCAAAATGTGCGTAATAGAATCAGAGAGAGTGTCCAATTTGTTAAAAGTGGGCTCCCTCCCTAGATTCGGACTTCTATATATGTAGCAGAAGTGCATCAAATGAGAGCGAACTCTCAATTTTACCCACAAGAAGCAGAACTCAGGATCGGAGTTGCTCAGGTTCCGCTCGCACTGATACGCTACATCTGTTCTTACGTAAAGAGCGATGCCCCTATGCAGGGAAAACAATGGCAGTAAGTGATACCCAGGTATATGAAAATCCAGTGGATCTGCATCCTCGCTCACCTGGGTCTCACTCAGTGCCATTATTTGAGGCCTATTAAGAGTACAATATGCATAAGCCGAGAAAAAATTCGTCCTCAGTCCACGCACATTGCAAAAATCTATGCGAAAATGACCCGACATTTTCTCGCAGTGCAAATTTCGAAACAAAAGAAAAAGGTGTATGGGTAATTAGTTGCTACTGTAAAGAGAGTAGCACCGTGAGCATAAGTGAAATGTGCAGAGGCAAGTGTTATGCCTTTGCCCCAGCACAATTCTACTCACAGTGAAAGCCACTCACAGTCGCAACTAATCGGAGAGGATGGAGGAATAGACGGACACGAAAAAACAACAATTACTTACGTAGCGAGGAGCATAGAAAAGCCCCTCGCGTGGCTAGCTATAAAAAAAATCGAAGCACTCAGCGGTGTTGTTGTTGCTGCTGTTGTAGGCTGCCGTCAAAACCGGTTAATGTTGTTGTTGTTGTTTCGTTGTTTGTCCAGTTGATTTTTGTTTGAACTTATGTTGAACTTATTTTTTTTTTTAGTTTTAGTTGCAATTTTCACACAAGTTTTGTTTTTTGTGCATTTATTGATTTTTTTTTTTTAATTTAAAACAAAACACTGGCACAGAACAAACGGACAGACCGACCGACGGAACGATAAAACATAAACATAAACATAAACATAAATAATTAAATAAAACACAGATAAATTATTTAAATAAAACACAGGGCGGGGACGGACAGCCGGCACGTCTGACCCCTATGGTACGATCACTATTCGAATTTATTCCATCAAGGTGAGAAAATGATATCGGCCAAGTGGCCGCCGCCAGAGTTGATGGTCATACGGGCTCGTTTTATGGCATTTTCCAGTCTTGCCAGAACTTCGGGCCACAGGTTCTCGCATTCTTGGTAAATATTCTCCTTAAGAGCTTGAAGAGTCTGAGGCTTGTTTACGTACAACCGCGTCTTCAAAAAACCCTATAAAAAGAAGTCTGGAGCGGTTAAATCCGGTGATCTAGCCGGCCAGTGCAAATAACCAAAATGAGAGATTAAGCGACCTGGCAAGGCTTCCTTCAGAATACCGGTTGTGGCTCGAGTAGTAAGCCCCATTGCACCGTCCTGTTGGAACTATATATTCTCCAGTACAAATACATCCAATTGAGGAAGAAAAACTTCGGTAGTTATGGCTCTGTAGCGCATACCGTCCACAGTCATCGTTTGGATTGCGGCGTTTTCAAAAACAAAACTGCCCGATGACTCTTCCAGCGTTAACAGCACACCACGCAGTAACTTTGAGCGGGTATAATGGTTCTTCGTGGGTGATATACAGAATTCCGGTGCCCCAGGAATGGTTATTTTTTTTATTCACGTAATCGCAAAGATGGAAATAAGCCTCATCGCTTATGATCATTTTCGATAAAAAGCGTTCACCTTTTCGTTGAGATTCAGGATGGCTTGGACGTAGGTTACCCGCGGTTGGCGGTCAACAGCTAACAGCTAAGGCACTGTATGCACTTTGTTAGGGAACATCTTCACATTTTTCACCAAATTCTGCGTAAAAAATAAAAGCTGCTAAGGTTATTACGAACCATGTCCTGGATTTCGTTAAGAAAAACAGCATTGATAAAAGTTTGCAGGCTATTGGTGATGACTCGGCGAACCTTAATCATAAACTCTGAATCATAAACTCTCATGGTTGGTTTATGCTCTTCATACTGATTAGAGCCAACTTTACAGCACTTGATCACACAATAGGATAGAAAAACTTTGTCCAACAACATGGGGGGTGGTATGATTGGCAACACGCTCTATACACCAAATGAAATTGAAATTAATCCATCACTTGTCAGAATATCCTTTTCAGAGCCTTTGGTTTCATTGAGTGACACTGTTATCAAAGATCTTTCTATATGTAGATGAGGCTTATGGTTACAGGATGTTTAGAAACGAAAATCAAGGATATCTACTTGGCCTTATGACGAAAGTAAACAAAAAAAATTCTGACGTCATTAGATCGTGAAGATAGCAACTTATGCAACAGAAATGTAATATCGTTGCATGGAATTATAACTCACTCAGGAGACGTGATTCGGTCAATTTTATTTTACGACACCACTAAAAAATAAATAAAGATCTTATCGTCATGATGTGGGTAGCAACCACATAATGCAGTAAAAATGCTACAACAATGCAAAAATGTTGCATGGAATTTTAACTCTGTACCTACTGACTCAACGGTAAATTTTATGGTACGAAAATGAAGATGAGGTATTCAGGCACAAGATAAAGATAAAAAAAAAATTGACAGCGTCATGAGGCTTTTCAGGGACCGCTTAATGTAACGTGAATGCATCATTGTTGCATGAACAAAGTTTATACACCACAGAAGTACACAACTAATGTAAAAAAAAAACCAAAAACAAACGCAAAATAAAAAGCAAAAGCAACAACATCAACAACACTAACAACAACAACAAGAACAACAACAACAAAAATCTAACTAAGTACCGACAAGCTCAAAACAATGAACCGGACTATGAAACCGGATAAGAACTAAGGATTAGGATAAACATTTAGACACATATAAAACACACCATTTCAAACTAGGAAAGAGATTCGAACAAGGATTAAGTCTAAAATTTGGACATGGATTAAAATAAGAGAATAAGAGAAACATGAAGTAGGAATATTATTAGGACAATACACTAGGACAATGAGTCAATAATCTATGTACTGCCTAGATTGGAACTGTACTCATTAAATAAAATTATTTACAACAGTTTTGTGATGAATACATAAAATCCTTTATTGACTACAGCACTGCTCAAAAGCATTATGTAGTCAATACAGAATTCAGCATATAGTCAATACAAGAAATTCACAAAATATCCGTCGTAATATACTATTATATAGAAGAGTTCCCTTGGATTTTTATCCTTCAATCACGGCGTAGCTAATAATAATTCTGTCACATTTCAATTGCTATAATAAGCGATCCTGCTACAGGTTACTACGTTTTTTATAAAATTTTTTCATTAAATATTTAAGAATTGATGCATTTTAATCAGTGCTTCCATTATACAGGGTTCTCCAATAGGGACTTGACAACTTTGAATTAAACTTTTGAATGCACCCTTTCACTAATCATCGAACTGTCAGTCAATTTATTCAGTAAACTGAACATTTTCATCTTGGTAAAGTACACGAACGAACAACGTCCGCAAATTGATGATGCGCCAATATGATGAATTTCTTCGCAAAATCATCTTCAGTGACGAAGCTAATTTTTGGGTCATTGGGTTCATCAATAAGAAAAATATGCGTTATTGGTCGGGTGAAAATTCACATGTGCTTCATGAATCACCACTTCATCCACAAAAAATAACTGTTTGGTGCGGTTTGCATACCGGCGCACATTGGTTGAAGAGTGGCCGAAATTAATTTTTTTCATATATGCCGATTTGGATAATTTTTTGGTATTTTGTTGTCAGATATCTGAATATTATGATTCCTTAATATTAGGCTGATATATTCATTATTTGTTTGGACAGACATGCTCGAAGTTCATGTGTTCGCTTGTTTAAAATGGCATGCAAATTAACTGTATATTCAATCTTTTGGTACAGTCACAGTAATCTTATCATTTGTTGTATATTTTCGTAAGTGACAATTGTCATAGATGACATTTGCATTAAAAAAAGTTGGAAAAAGTGCCATATAAAAAATTTCGTAGAAACAACATCACAATTTCTATGTTCATCAACTTCAGTGTACTGCATCTTTTTAGCCCTGTGGAGCCCTGTTTAACGAAAGATGTCAAGTTACAGCTTGAAGTCTCAGCTAAAAGTAAAAAAAAATTCAGCTGCTACTACTTGCTATTTGTATCAGGTATGCTGTCCGAGGAAGCTCAGGAAGCGAGGAATAAAGACATTAGAGCCTATAGATTATATTCGCGAAGAATTGGACGTGTAGCCACTAATGAAGACGTAATGCATAATCTTTTACTGTCTTCAGACCCATTTATAAATACATTTCGCTCAAAGCTGCAAGTCAAAAAACTGGAGTACGATAATGATGTTAAAAAATTATTAAAAGACTATGCTTAAATTACTTATTCATGTTTGTTCTATTTGTTTTTTTTCTATGGGAGGTGGGCGTAAAAGTGGGCGGATCAGGTATATATTTTTAGGAGCCCATTCTACAATTATAATATATATTTTTTGTGAAAATTGAGTTGATGCAGTAAAAATCAAGGGAGTTATGCCACTTTTTCAATACAAGTGGTATGGGAAGTGGGCGTAAAAGTGAGCGGATATTTTTCAAATTTCACACAAATGATTCTGAGTGTTTAAAAATGATATGTGCCAAAAACAATGCCGTAGGTCAAAATTTAGTTTTCTCTTTGTATGGGAGGTGGGCGTAAAAGTGGGCGGAACATTTTGATTTTTCCATTTTTTTCTTGATTCAAACAAAAAATGCCTATGTACCAAGTTTCATTGTCCTTCGACAACTTCTTCTATTTTTAGCCGCTCGTTCTATGAACTTCAACCAATGTGCGGCGGCGTCATTAGACCATATTTTTTCGTCGACGATAACGATAGTAGCGTTACTGTGAACGGCCATCGTTATCGCGCTATGATTACTGATTATTTTTGGCCTGAATTGGAAGATATGGACTTGGACGACATGTGGTTCCAACAGGACCACAAGGTGCCACAAGCCACACAGCATACGTTACAATCGATTTATTGAAGAGCAAGTTTGATGAGCGTGTTATCTCAAAAAATGGGCAAGTCGATTGACCGCCTCGTTCGTGCGGTTTAACGCCTCTAGACTATTTTCTTTGGGGCTACGTCAAGTCAACAAGCCAACGACGTTGAAAGAGCTCAGAGCCAACATTGAACGCGATGTTGCATCATTTGATGTTGCGCAGGTAAATAAAAAAATTATTCCTGAAATCAATGGATATTATTTAACAGTTTTAAATATTCAGAGTGTAAAAATTCGATTTCGACTTTTTTCCGTCTAGCACTTTTTTTCAAGTGCTACGTTGTCGTTACAGAAAGTGCTACAAATATAGCGCTATACACACAACTATTTGCAAGGAGAATGAAGCGCTCTTTATGTGCATACAAGTAATGCGCATTGAAATTTGTTTTGCTGGGAAGAGAAGGAGGGAGCATTCTTTTACGAATTCGAAAACTAACAGTCTTTTTTAAGTGATTTCGATGCAATTATTTAGATGACAGGAGGAATGACAGAGAAAACTTAGTAAAATGGTAATACTACACTCTTATGGGAATAATGGGAAATAGTAAATGGGGATACCATTAGTATTACTGAAGAAAATTACATCATAATTCGATTTTCGTAATAACTAAAACTAAATTGAATTAAGCTTAAATAACCATGACATAAATAGAGAATATAAAAGTAATGTATTAGCAATAACAGGACTTAGAATTCCACTTTCACTTTGTTATGAAATTTGAAGACATCATTGAAATAAAAAAAAACACTATAATTTTTTTACTTTCAAATTTTTTTTATGGTTATTAAAACATATATTTAAAATAAAAAAAGGTGTTTAAGCTCTATTTTATTTTCTTTATGATGTTTTAAACCAATCAATTTTATCATCCTTTTAAAATTTATGAAAATTATTTAAGCAAAAATTGCACCAAAAATTTGTTGAAAAATTCAACTTTAACCAATTAAAACACCGCGAAATATGGCACTTAGATAAAAAAACTTATGCCTTAAATGTTTGCATATTTATTCTTTGTTCTCCGTTATAAAGACTAACCTCTTTTAATATTTTTTATAAAAGTTTTAGAACAATGCATGTTTGAACCATTTTTAAGCCCGGTTTTGAGGCTTTAATTTAGGGTATTCAAAACCGGTTCGAATTATTCGGCGTTTCGGTTTTTTCTATTATTATTCGAACCGGTTTTTTTGAAAATCGCTATATTCGAATAATTCGAAAACCGGTTTTTTTGGCTCGAATTATTCGACTGCTCGAATAGTTAAAAAATATATTAATCTCCAATTTAAAGTTGTAAAATTCTTCAAACCACTTTTTTTATTGTATTTCATTTTTCTTTATTTGAGGTCGTTTAAACATATGCTTTGGTCATTTCTTTTTGCTTTCTTTTGCTAAAAAAGCATTTACAAGCGGTTGGCGTATTTAATGCAAGTTTAACATGATTTTTATTTAACAATGCATTTTTTTTACAAAATATATTGAACTAGCCTTTTCCCGGCACGCGTTGCTGCACCCTACAACTATATGGGAACATAATAGGTGTATTCAATACTTTTCTTAGACTCATAGTTTGACACCACTGTCATTTTCCATTGCCCGTTACAGTTTCCCAGTAGCAGGAGATCACCAAATAGTAACTCAATTTTGAGTTTGTATGTAAGTACTGCTACTTTTACTTTCAAAGCTATTCGATAATAAAAATTGTATGGGCGGAGCCACACCCCCTTATATAATGCCCGTCCCAGTTTTCTAGTACATGAACATTACCCTGTTTTAGTACAGTTGCCGACAGTAAGCATACAGACTAAATTACCAAAATGTAGCCCAATCGACGAAAACCGTAGAAAATGTAGCATTTTTATTGATTTGTGGGCGGTTAAAGGGGGTGTGACAGAAATTTAAACCATCTCGTACTTGAAAAAAATGTACTACCTAAATTTCAGCTCTATCGGCTCAGTAATTTTGAAGTTTCCAGCCATCACACAGACAGCGTTTAGCTTTTTGTTTATATATTTTGGATAAAGATTATTGTCTATAACTTTTGATTGGTAAGAGATACGAAGTTAATTTTTTCTAAAAAATTGATTTTTTAGCTTGTTTATTTTTTCAAAAATATAAAAACACAATATTGGAAAAAAATATTTTGTTCCGAAAAATCAAGGGTGGGCCTTGCTTGTTTAATCACAGAAATGGTTTTTAATTTTTGCGTAAAATTGAAAAAATTTTTGCCTATAAATGTTGTAGTTTTTACATGGAGTTGAAAATTTGCGAATTTGAATTTAAATTTTTTTTACAACATAAACAAATTTTGAGCCTTTTTTTGAGGAAAACTCCAAAATTTCAGACCTTTTTTGAAAAAAATATTTAAAATATATATATACTCAACTAACGGTATTTTTGCAATAAGGTTTTTATAGTATATACTTTGATGAAGATTTAAGACAAAACAAAATTTAACAAAGTGTATTAAAAAGCAGCGGAGATATTTGAATCAAAAGTCACAAAATTAAATTTCTGATTGTGTTTTTCTCATTTTTGAGCACGATGTTGCATTAAATATATCGTTATAGTAAAATGTTTCATAGTTTTCAAGATATGTTCATGTTTTTGATGTCAAAATAACGGAAATTATTTAATTTTACTAAATTTAAGAAATATTTTACATATTGTAAATATTTGCATATGTAACAACTAAAAATTTACATGTAGTACTACAGCAACATCTGGTGTCCAAGGTGGTTCAAAGAAGATTCTGTCAAAAAACTCATCGTACCCGAGAACTACTATGTACCAATTTTTATTCTAATCGCATGAGCGGTTTGGGTGTTTAAGGTGGTTTTGCAAAAAATATTTACTACGGCGCCCTCTGGTGTTCAAGAAAGCTCAAAAAAGATTGCAGCAAAACACTCAACCTACATGAAAACGACTGTATACCACTTTTCATTCTAATCGCATAAGCGGTTTGTGAGTTTTAGGCAGTTTTGCAAAAAATTTGTACTACAGCGCCCTCTGGTGTTCAAGGTGGATCAAAATTGATATCCCACAAACACGCACCGTACCAAAAAACTTCTATACACAAATTTTCATGCTAATCGGATGAGTAGTTTAGGAGTCTATTGCGGCCTTACAAACATAAACTCCTTTTTTATATATATAGATTGATACACTAGCCACAAAATAGAAAGTTCATGCAAAATAAATGTAAAATAAAAAAATTGTTGGAAACATGTACAACTCAGGAATGATAATGATTTATAAAAAGTGGGCGTATATAGAGTTAGACCATGCCCAGTTTTAGTATAGTTGCCGACAGTAACCATACGAACTTGTTTACCAAATTTTAGTCTAATACGACCAAACCCGTCTTAAATATAGCATTTTTATTGATTTGTAGGTGGTAAGGGGACTATGGAAAAAAGGGGTATGGAAAATTTTTACTATGCCTATATTTTTCGCGCAAAAGCAAACAAAAAATATATAAGATCATTAAATCAGAAGTTGATGTAACTTTCCTACAATCGAAACTGCTGTCCCTTGAGCAATGGTGTAATCAAAACAAACTTCACTTGAATGTTAAGAAATGTTGCGTGATAAGTTTTTCCCGTAAGAACTTGATACCAGAATGCAGTTACCTCCTTAATAATATTGTTCTGAGCAGAACCAACCATATTGTAGACCTTGGAGTTGTCCTTGATAATAAGCTGAGATTTAATCTACATTTTGATAAAGTCTTATCGAGGGCAAATAAACAGCTGGGATTTATAAAAAGACGTGCTAAAGAATTCCAAAATGTGTGGGTAACCAAAACGTTATACTGTACCTTAGTGCGACCACTTCTTGAATATGCTTGCATCATTTGGAATCCAGCCTTTGAATCCCATAGCGACAAAATTGAATCCATTCAAAAACAATTCCTGCTTTTTGCGTTAAGAGATATCTTTGACCCCCGTGACTATAACAACTTGCCACCGTATGAACAAAGACTCAGGCTCCTCTCTCTGATGCCTCTATCATCAAGAAGAACTTTACTGAGTTCATGTTTCACATTTGATGTTATTAACGCAGCTATTGATAGCGAATATAAAGAGTGATTTTTTAAGTGCCTGATAACTTTTTTTTAAAAAAAAACGCATAAAATTTGCAAAATCTCATCGGTTCTTTATTTGAAACGTTAGATTGGTCCATGACATTTACTTTTTGAAGATAATTTCATTTAAATGTTGACCGCGGCTGCGTCTTAGGTGGTCCATTCGGAAAGTCCAATTTTGGGCAACTTTTTCGAGCATTTCGGCCGGAATAGCCCGAATTTCTTCGGAAATGTTGTCTTCCAAAGCTGGAATAGTTGCTGGCTTATTTCTGTAGACTTTAGACTTGACGTAGCCCCACAAAAAATAGTCTAAAGGCGTCAAATCGCATGATCTTGGTGGCCAACTTACCGGTCCATTTCTTGAGATTAATTGTTCTCCGAAGTTTTCCCTCAAAATGGCCATAGAATCGCGAGATGTGTGGCATGTAGCGCCATCTTGTTGAAACCACATGTCAACCAAGTTCAGTTCTTCCATTTTTGGCAACAAAAAGTTTGTTAGCATCGAACGATAGCGATCACCATTCACCGTAACGTTGCGTCCAACAGCATCTTTGAAAAAATACGGTCCAATGATTCCACCAGCGTACAAACCACACCAAACAGTGCATTTTTCGGGATGCATGGCCAGTTCTTGAACGGCTTCTGGTTGCTCTTCACTCCAAATGCGGCAATTTTGCTTATTTACGTAGCCATTCAACCAGAAATGAGCCTCATCGCTGAACAAAATTTGTCGATAAAACACATTTCGAACCGAACACTGATTTTGGTAATAAAATTCAATGATTTGCAAGCGTTGCTCGTTAGTAAGTCTATTCATGATGAAATGTCAAAGCATACTGAGCATCTTTCTCTTTGACACCATGTCTGAAATCCCACGTGATCTGTCAAATACTAATGCATGAAAATCATAACCTCAAAAAAATCACCCTTTATCTCCAGCAAAATTACACTAAATGACCCAATTAGACGTACTAGGCATACGCGGCTCCTAAATGAATATATTCACCACACTATTTACGCAAATAATGAACCTATTAGTAGGTGTTGTAGAATTTTTAATAATATTAGCGAGCACTATTCACCATCCATACCAAAATCCACATTTAAGCGAACCCTCTCAAAGTCTCTCTTTGACTCGGAATAATTTGTCCTTTTCAAGCACTGCTCCCTACAGAGTTATGCTTCTTGGTCTAGTCCCCCTCCGTCATCCCCTAAAAGTAGTACTTAAGATATATTAGCGTAGTTTAAGTATTCTTTTGAAATTAAATTATATATAAGTTCCTTTTCTCTTCTTCCTACCTTTTTGGCGTGTTTTTGAAATCATGTCATTCAGGTGGGCGGATTACGCCCACATCGAATTGCATATCTTCAAACACAAAAACAAGGAAAGGAGAGAAAAAAAAACAATAAAAAAAAAGAAACATAATGTTAGAATAAATAAATTGCCTTGTTTTGGCCAATAAATAAATAAATAAATAAATAAAAGTAAGACTTTCCAAATTATTCCAATATTTCATTTATTTCGAATTACCCTTGCAAATATTTCCCCATATACACCATATGTGCGCACCTGTATTTTTTCACAGCTGTATTGTTGATAAGCTCACTAAAATGCCTATAATTCATGAACCAATACACACACCAAAACAAAAAAACCTTTGTATTGACGTCACCAGAAACAAAATCGGTTCACGCATTACAGAGAACATCAATTTCATACACAATGCAACTTATTTTTAAATATATAGATTACATTTCAAAAAATAATATATTAGAAGTTTGTTTTTGTTTTTGTACTTCTTCTTTATACAATCAATCGTATAGTTTAAAAGAACATTAAACAAATCAGAACCATCTCCAACATCTGCTCCTGCCTCATACTCTTGAGGTATACTTTCATATTACGTTTTCGAGCACTGTTTCGAACCAGTTACTTTCACATTTAGAAAATTAATTGATGACAGAAGAGAAAAAAAACAGCGTTTCTTTATTAAAAGTTGGGCCAACTAATTATGAAAACGAGTCAATTTAATTGAATGCGGTACTTTTTTTTGCCATACCTTTCACTATATTTCTTGTGTCATGTACATTTTGTGTAATGCTTCGTCCAACTGACCAATCAAAGTTAGATTCCAGCTTCATTTTAAATGTCGTTAAGACAAAGTTAAGTGGAAAATAAAAACAACAACAATACTATAGAAAGTATTTTCAACTTTTCCAAATAAAATGTTGTCAGTCGACAGGGGAAAAGAAGAAGGCGAAAGAAAAGGAGAAGTAATAGGCTAAGGCAATAAGGCTGCCACCCAGTTCAAACATGTCGGACGTGCAAAATTTCACTGTAACGCATGCAAATTGCTCACTTAACTTAGTTCATTTTCGTAAAAGAATTTTATGCTAAATACTCTGGAGAGAGTTTTTGTTAAGACAGCAATTTCTCTAAAATTGAGAATGACGCTCAAAAACTTTTAAACTAAATATAAGAAAAAAATTATTAACAAGCAAAATAAAACAAAAAATCAAAACTTTGATTTCAGGAAAAAAACAATCTCAACTGCACCTGAGGGTTGAGACATCACCTTTTCTACTGACTGTCAGAGCAATTGTCAAAAACTTAAGCTGATCACAACAAGTGAAAAACTCGACTTACTCTCCATACATTCCAAAAATTTTTTAAATTTACAAACCACATTTGAAGTGTCAAAACCATTTCCAGACATTATGATTTATTTAGCTGCAAATATGAAATATTCTTTAATTTAAAAAAAAAAAAACAAAATAATGCCAAAAGCGCTTTAAAAAAACCAAAATGGCCCACAATATATTTGTTCTTACTGTTCAAACACACCGAACCACAGCCAACCGCACGTACCCACACCCACATCACTCATCCCTTGCCAACTTCATTAAGTGTAATATTCCGGTCTTTCTTAATTCACAACCACCACATTTCTGCGGTCTCATACATCCAACTCTACCCCTTAAAACGTCCCTTAATAATTCCCACGTTACGGCCAAAACAAAAATTTAAAGGAGACACAAAAAAAAATAACTTCTTATTATCTTCATTATGAAAACTGTCAAAAAATATTTCATATACTATATAATTATGCTGTCAACACATCCGTTTCCTTTGCGTTTTATGAACACAAAAATAAAAAGAAAAAAAAAGTTTAATGAAAAATTTGTCTACGTTCAGCAGAAATTTAAAAATTTGATCATTATTCATGAAGCTTGATGCCACGTTTTGGTCTTGCCATTGTTTTGCCATCTTATAAAAAAAAAACACACGAAACATAGTGTTAATTAAAAAATTGTAACACAAACAGTTATAAGCGAAAAAAAAAATTCGCCAAAGTGCAAATGAGTATGGGCTGTAAGAGAAAAGAAAGCATAAAATTTTAATCACAACAGCGAAGATTTGTTAAGAGCGACGACGACGTCAGCGTAATGCATAAAAGGAGCACTGAATTTGAACTAAAATTAAAAAGCATGAAGCAACATGATTTTATCAACAAACTTACACAGAAACCTTCAACCACACTTAATTATAGAACCTTAAACCCAGTAGGTAAAGTAGCGGTGCACTTCATGTGCTTTGTGTAGCCAAATAGCTCAATACTTGAATGAATTTGAATATTTTCCTCACAATTTTTAGAGCCAATGTTTTAACATTTTTTCTCTACCCAAAAGTACTCAATAGTATCCTTTACGTACTTACGAATGTATCAGCAAGAGGTGTAGAATTTTTTTTTAAATAAAGGGAATAAATACTTTTTGACCTAGGACTTTGACATAGCTACTTATGATCAATTTTGTTGTGCGTGTTATTAAGTTTGTACACAATTGACCGAGAACCGGACCTACAGGTTCAACGCCGACTCCGAACGGTGATGAACGGAATGTTCTTGTTCTCAAGAAGCTTTACATGGCATTTTGAATAATTTTTGAGAGAATAATCTTTGAGGTTTGCCATTGTCTGCAGAGAGGTGACGGCCGTACAGAAAAATCATTTTAATTCAAATAATTTTCTGTCGCTGCTGGGATTCGAACCCGGGTCTCCAGGTTCGTTGACATAGAGGTAAGCGCGGATCCACGGTGAGTCGATAAGGGCGATCGCCCCCCCCCCCCCAAAGCTTTGTGAATTTACAAGTTCTCTAAGCTAGTCTCAGAACATATTCAGAATAAAGCATTTGTGCCTGAGTATTTATTTAAGCGTATACTGCCTTTGTACAATCATTTTTTAAACAATTCGTTATCTGCATCTTCAGATATTCAAATAATCCAAAATGCTGTTGGTACTATGAAAGCGACGATATCGTTCTTTAATGCCTCCGCGAAACGTTCCAATACATTAAAAAAAATAATAGGTGGTCAGTTATCTAGCTTATGTGAAACAAGATGGGTCGAGAAACATGAGGGAGTTTTGCAATTTCGTTTTGCGCTTCCGAAAATGATTGAAACCCTACACCATATATCTCAGTGGAATCATTCGAAAACGTCGTCAAAAGCAAACGCTTTGAGAATTGTTCTTTGTGAGATAAATTTTTTTTGTTGCAGTCGCTTGCCTCTCTGATGTGTTGAGTAACGCACAAGCTCTCAGGTGTTTCCTTTAGAAAAAACAAATTGATGTTAAATCAGCGCAGAATACGACTCAAGATACTTTCAATTTATAACAGAAGAAACGAGAATCCTGTGAGATAAAATTTGAAAATCTTTTTAAAGAAGTTGAAAACATTACAAATAATATTGGAGAAGAAATTAAAATGTCAAGTGTCATTTTCAAAAGAACCGCGCTAATTATCCAGTAAAAGATCAAATAGCATATTTCAGACAAGCTGTTTATATTCCTATGCTGGATAATGTGATGATGGATTTAAAAAGTCGATTTTCAACAACTATTTTGGATTTGTATTCATTTTTAGTACTGTTTCCTTATTCCATTACCTCGAAAAACATTACATTATCTATACAAGCTGTGAGAAAACTTTGTAAAAGACATTACATTTTTTTCAAAAAATCTTCAGAGGTTTTAGAAAGGTCTTTGATTAATGAGTTGGACATGTGGCACTTGCAATGTGAAAGAGAAAAGTATGATTCAAGTACTAGTGCAATGCAACTATTACACTGCTCTGATGCTGAAGTATATCCTCTATTTCATACTCTTTTTAAAATTTAAAAAGCCTATGTTATTTATTTGTAATAAACATCTTGCGTCAAAAAAAAATAGAAGAGTACAAAATTTGGTTTCATCAAGCAGATTTCTGTTGCGAATATTTTTTTTAAATTGAATCCCGATCTCTTGGGATTATCTATCTACATATCTAAGACAAAGTGAAAAAAGCGTCTGTTTCCCTCTGCTGACCATAATTTTCAATAGATTTAGTTGATTTTTTTTTTAAACTTAGATTATTATGATGCGAAGGTTATAGGCTAAAATAGGGCTACCACCTAAATTTTTTACTTTTACGAATTCGGTGGGCAAACCCTAGGTAAGAATGGGTCAAGAATCCAAATCCGTTGTCAGAATTTCAAAAATTATATAATTTTTTACCAAAGCGTTGCCACCTAAATTTTTAAATTTTTAAGAATTCGATGCTGAACGAGCATAAGCTAAACACGAATAGCTGTATCCGAATCCGCCGACAGAATTTAAAAGTAAAGCAATTTTTTCCATAGAGTTGCCATCTAAAATTTTTTTATTTTTACGAATGCGGTACTAGGGTGAACTGTAGGAAAATATAGATCACTGAATCCGATTCCATTAACAGTTTGTAATTTTTCTTACAGTAAGGTTGCCACCTAAATTTTTTTTTAATTTTTACTAATTTGGTGCTGGTGACCTCTGGGTAAAAAATTAGTCATTGAATCCAAAACAGTTGTTTGAATTTAAATTTATATAGCTCTCTTACCATAAGGATGCCAGCAAATTTTTTTTACTTCTACGAATTCGGTGCTGGGGCGAATGCTAGCTAAGAATGGGTGCCTGAAACCACATCCGTTGTCAGAATTTAAAAATTCTGTAATTTTTTCATCATAGGGTTGCCATCTAATTTTTTTTTTCTTTTAATTTTACGAATTCGCCGGTGAAAACTACTATTTTGTAAAATAGCAAACCGATAACAGCAACAATGGAACTTCTGACTGTCGCTGCGTTAGCATCGTCTCTAATACTGCGTTTTTCGTCTAATAATAAAAAAAAAAAAAAAAAAAAAGAATAAATATATAGACTAAATGTCTATTTGCGATTTGTGCCGCTCCCGCACGTTGGAGCTGGAGATGGTCTCTTGCTGCATTTGTTCTCAATGCATGCATAGAACCTGCGTTAATATTAGTATTGAGTGTTTTAATTTGATTAACACAAACAATAACATTGCTTTCAAATGCAACGCGTGTTTAAGATTCTCTCTATTAGATGCTATAAAAAATCTAAGCTCAGCCCAAAAAAGTTTGGACAATGTAATGAGCAATTTTAATCATACTCCTTTGTCTTCTTTCGCGCCGAAATCGAGTATAAAAGAGAATTTAAAGGCAACTAACTCTGCTAATTTGATTTTAACGCGCTCGAAAACAAAAAATAAACAAACGGGACCGACGATTATTAGCTTGAAACCTGTTGCTATGCGTGCTACTGATGTGTCTTCTAATGCGAGAGGCTACATTTCGCCTTCCTCTCACTCACTTGCTGCTCATGGCGGTTCTACTGTAGTTGATGATGTTGTTGTTGTGCCTTCGAATGCAGGTAGCTTGGAAGCTCTGTCTGCTGCAGTTGCTGATGTTGTAGTTGTACCTACAAATGCTGATCATTTGGAAGCTCGGTCTGCTGCAGTTGCTGATGTTGTTGTTGTGCCTATGAATGCTGAAAAATTGGTAGCTATGTCTGCTAGAGTTGCTGATGTTGCTGTTGTACCTACGCATGCTGAGAATCAGGGCGCTCTTGCAGTCAATGAGAGTTCTATACCTTTGTGTAACTCAAACTCTTCTACGCTGGCTGACAAAGCACGCTCTGAAAATTCTAAGAGAAATGTTTCAACTCCAATTATTGCTGTTAAGTCTAACGCATCAAATGAAGTTTTTTCTGGCGATGGTATCTCTGCTATTAAAGCTGTTATTGAAAGCTCTGCAGCAAAGAATGCGGTGGACTTGAGCAATAATATGAATTCAAAGCTTTTATATTCATCTGTAGCTGCGGCTTCTAATGCTGTAAACATTGCTGTAACACCCACTGGTAATAACTCATCCTCCGAAGTGCTGACTTAAATAATGCTGTACAAAATTGTGGCGATAAAATTAAGAGAACGCGATATATAACTGGTAGAATACATAATGAAAATGACGTTCTTGATGTTCTTGTGCGTAGAAAATGGTTTCATGTATCTAGATTTAAATCATCAACTACGTATCAAGATATCAAAAACTATATTGCTACTAAAGCCAACGTTGACGTATCATCAATTGCATGTTTTCGCTTAAACAAAAAAGATATAAATACAGCGAACTCATGTAACTTCAAAATTGCGATTCCACCTCAGCTTACCAAAGTTGTATATAATTCTGATTTTTGGCCATTGGGTGTTCGTTTGAGACCATTTGTGGATAATTCAAAAAACCTGCTAGAACCGTCGGCTCAGAGACTGCATTAAATGCTCTGATTCCAAAAGTGATTCACTATTGAAAACACTTTTTGCTGTCACGAGCGATCGTGAAAAAAATCAAGAATGTTGTGTATCTATATAAAAGCATTGAATAAATGTTTTATACAAATTGTACGAAAAAGGTTTTTTTATTCGCCTGGCAAATTTGGCGAGGGTTCAGCCAGTTTACACATAAAGGATAAATTTTTGTACCAAATCCGTGATAAGGAGCCTTATAATTAAACACAATTATTAGTTTCTGAGCTACTTTTTGTGTGTTATCCTTAACCCTTTGACGACCATTGGGACAGCGGTGACCCTTTTACTTTCTAATTTTTCCTGGAAAAACTATGTTAACGATTTTTCTTTACAAGGTATCATTCAACAGGGAATGAATGTGGCTTCCAGAGAGTACTTAATTTTCAAGGGCAGATTCATCCCTTTGCCTACCAGTCCACCCCAAAGTAGAAAAATCTTGACTTTTTCTCCCCCTTCTTCTTGTTGCAATATTTTGGGGGTAGGAGGAGATATAGGTAAAAAATTTTTGGAGAAGTTGCGGGCACCCTTCCACTTTTAACAAAAAGTAGCAAAAAAAGATAGTCCACTTGGGCTATCCACGCGTCCACCAAATCTGACAGGACCTATATTTTCCAATGGTCGTCAACGGTAAAAATCTAAGACATATTTAGTTTTGTTGAAAAGTTGATTTTTTTCAAACAAAAATAAATTTGTTTGCATTTTTGATCAATGCATTGAATTTTCATTTTCTTATGATGAAATTTGAAGTTATTTCGATCATTGGCGAAGCAAAATGGTTTTTTGCAAAAGGCACAAATAGTATTCCTTTGATGGTCTTTATGTTGTTTTGAACAGAAAATACATCCTTACGTCCCGTTTCACTTTTGTAGAATTATCGGACAGGGAAGTAATATCCGCAGGTTTAAATCTCTTAGGTACCTGTCTTACAACTTCGCGGTTGGTGACCGTATTGATCATTTGAGCAGCCAGTTGCACACAGACTTCCAATGCAGATATAGAAAATGAATCATTATTCGAAGTATAAATTTTGTTGTAACCACAGTGCACAGTGGCGGATTTACATACGAGTTGAAAAGGCTTTAGCCGCCATCCCCCTTCAAGAATTTTTTGTGTGGGAAAAAAAAATTAAAAAAAGTACTAAAAGCCGTTTCAGCCTCCCCTTGGACTATGAAACTGTTAGCTCAGTCCTTCCCCCCTCTGGTGAATCCTAGATCCGCCACTGATTGTGGCACTCAAATCAAAGCGATCGCAGAAAAGACGCAAGTAGAATTTGGTCTTTGATTAATTTTTTGTTACGGAGTTTTGTTTTGCATCAAATGAAAGATCCGATTTTTTGGAAGATTAAACCTATTTTGTGATATTTTGAATAGTCGTAAAGAGGTCAAAGTACCACCATTGGAAAGGTTATTTTCAACCTTTCATTGGATGTCAAACATTACGCCGTACATTACAAGAAGGCCAAATGTTATGATAGAATTTTTGGGTTCTTTTCAATAATCTTTTTAAAAATTTTGGAATATTTCCTAAACCAATACTCATAGTCATCATAGTACATAGAGGCCAAAGTACTAACATTGCAAAGGTTATTTTTTAAACTTTCATTGGTAAACTTTCAAAACAGATTAAAAACTACGAGTTCTCATGAAGTTAATCAAAATTCAACCTCAAACTTTTCGTTCGCATACTGTCAACGAGAGAAAATAGTGGTATACATTTTTACCGTTGACGACCATTGGGACACATAGGTCCCATGATTTTTCACACTTTTACAGGTAAAAAAAAAATTGTTTTTTGCGACACTTTTGTTTAGTAATATGGAGTCGCTTAACACGAATCCGTTGTCGGATTAACGAATTTTCCAGCGGTTCAGGAGCGGTCGTCAAAGGGTTAAAACACAATTTAAGTCTTTCAAATTCTCAGGTAAAATTTTTCTAAGCGCATAAAATCATCAAGTTAAATATTTTTGTTGTATTTTGTAAATTCTTTATTAGATGGAGCATAGATTTCTATACATGTATGCATAGTATGTATAACTTAGTTCAGCATTTATAAACCCGAAAAGGATCATAAATTATATAAAAATACTTTTAGTCCAATGGAAAAAATCGCCTGCACTTAAATCAACATCAATTGGTTTCTTTGCAATTTTCCCTACTGGGTAGGACAAGCATTAAGGTTACACAGTATATCATTAAAAATTACAACAATCTTAGTTTTCATTGAAAAAAAAAGCAAAATAAGCAAGCAAAGCAAAAAATATATAAATAAAAAACCTGATAAAATTATAAAAAAATTTTCTTTTCTGGTCAAAGCCAACATTCTGATACGCTACAAAAAAGAGTCTAAAGTTTAGCAAGTACCAAATGCTAAGAAGATTATTTATTCAATGTTCAAGTAATGAGCACACAGTGAAAATAATGATATTCTATTGAATATTTTGTGAATTCTTAAACAATTTTTATAAATTTTTAAGTCCAACTTCAATTAATGCTGATGTTGCCAAACTCGATAGAAAGCAAACTAATTGCACCCTACTGAAAAATGTAGGGTGTGCTAAAAACAAACGAAATATAAAAAAACATATTTTTGCTACGTTCGCTGAAATTAATACCTAAAGGAAATTTAGAAGAAAAAATATGCTGAGCATAAAAATTCATAGCATCATTAAGATGGTTCCTCCCTTTTTTTTTTCTTCATCTTCAAATTTGGCCCCATCCTTCTTGAAACGTACGCACGCCAAGACTTTGATGAACGCATGAAAAACTGTTAACTTAAATATTTGGGATATTCTTTTGGTTTTGTTTTGTTTTTTTTTTTTTTTCGTTTTTGTTTTTGATGAGAAAATTTATTGCGCCGAGTTCAAATGAGCACAAATAATTCACATCAGCGATGATTTAAGTAAAATTATTCATTTTGTAGAATAACATTAGTGTGTGTGCTTTTGCGTGAGGATATGTATTGGTGTGAGCGTATATTTCGTTATTCTACCTTATTTTTAGGGTACCCATCCTCATTGGAAAGCAATAAATTATGTTTCAACAATGAGCGAATGTGTTGAAAGGTTTATTCGTAAGATTATATTTATTTCTTTATTTACTCGCAAATATCCGCCGCTTTGCTAGAGTTCCCTAAACATTTAGATGACTTGCGAATTATACTTTTTTTTTAACCCTGCAAAGTTTATTCTAAATTAAAAACTGGAGTGTTACTAATATTTATTCCTTATTCAGAAAGCTGATTTAAAAAATAAGCAAACGATTTAAGACATTTTCAAAAAAAAAACATTGCCATATAAATATTTTGAGATGTACGAATGTGTTCAAAAATTCTCGGCAATATACATATAAGATCAAATCAGTATTAATCTATTTGACACATTTTTTTTTAACTGTAACTACGTGAAGAAATCTCATTTATTTCTGTCGATATGTCATGTCATATGTCATGTCATATGTCAATTCATGTGTCATATCATATGTCATGTCATGTGTCATGTCATATGTCATGTCAAATGTCATGTCAAATGTCATGTCAAATGTCATGCCATATCTCATATTGTCATATATTATGTCATTTGTCATATCATATGTCATGTCAAATGTCCTGTCATATGTCATGTCATATCAAATCTCATTGCGCGTGTCATCTCTTGTGTCATGTCATATGGCATGTCTTGTGTCATATGTCATGTCATATGTCATATCATATATCATGTCATATCATATATCATGTCATATGTCATGTCATATGTCATGTCATACATTATGTCGTGTCTTGTGTCATGCCATATGTCATGTCGTATGTTATTTCATACGTCATGTCATATATCATATTGTCATATATCATATCATTTGTCATATCATATATCATGTCATTTTTCATATCATATGTCATGTCAAATGTTATATCATATGTCATCTCAAATGTCATTTCATATGTTATGTCATATGTCATGTTATATGTCATGTCATATGTCATGTCAAATGTCATTTCATATCTCATGTTGTCAAATATCATGTCATTTGTCATGGCAATTGTCATGTCATATGTCATATCAAATTTCATGTCATATCTCATGACATGTGTCATGACATCTTTCATGTCAATCTAGAAGAAGTCTTTAAATTTGATGTCTTTACAGGGTCCAAATATTTGTTGACTGCCTTTTTTTTATACTCAAGATTGTTTTTATCAAAATTTAAACGCGCACAAATTAAACAATTCGCACAAAGCAGTCAACAAAATACTTCTAGACCATCTTTTATCAGAACTCGTTATGATGTCAATTTATGCTGCAACACCACGCAAAAAACTTTGTAAATATACAAGAACTGAACTGAGTTAGTACACAGGAATCTGGCGACTTAAACAGCGAGCAAACTAAAAAAGTTGCTTAGAAAAGCACAAACAAAAAAATACTCGCTTAAGTGAAGAAATCATCTACAGCTAAAGCAATAAATCCAGTGCCATTATTTGTTGTTTTAGTAAAATATAGCAAAAAAAAAAACAAAAAAGATGCTATTTACACTCGCGCTATTAGGGCAGCCATAAACTGAGAGGAGGCAGCAGAAAAAAGCAGCAACATGAAATCAAGCTTTATGTGCAAAAATTTAAGGATATGCTGCATACTTTAAGGAAAACGAACAGAACAAAATGAATACAAACTATGCTCCAGGGAATCAGTACAAAAAAACAAATCAAACCAAACGCAAAAAAAAATACGATAAAGAAATTGAAAGCAATGAAAAAAACAACAACAAATAAAGTAAAAAACAAAAGTCAGCTAGAAAGAAAAATTGGGAGACCCTGCTGCAAATTGCAATTTTGTGAGCCAACCAAGGTTTTGATGTATTAAACCTTGGCTTCCGGTAAGCTTCCGGTGAACGCTTAAATTGCTGTAGCTATTTCCGTTTTTATAAAAGCACTTGCATTTCCATTTTAGCTTTTTTTCCATTTTTATAGTTGTTGTTGTATTTTGCCATTACATAATGTCGTTTTTTTTTATGCAATAGAAAAAGCTGTTAGTGTGTGTGTGAAGTAGAAGGAAGAACAAGATGAACGATGATGCTCTTGATCCTTTGCATCGTTAACTCAAGTGGTACAGCAAGTGTAGCAAAATTCTTAAGAAATTTCCCGACAGTGTTGAAAACGCATACTTACATACACTAAGACACGCATACAAGCACAAATACACATGCACATAGACAGCTAGACAAACAGTCGCACAGCCAGCTCGCACTCTTCAGTTGTAGGCTGGGTTTTTTTTTTTTGTTGTTATTCGACGTTGTCATTAATGAACAACGTAATAATCCCAAAAATAAATTCGCGCCACATTAAGGATCAAGGATCAAAAATGCAAAATGTTCAAACATTCAAATTAAAAGTTAATGAAAGCAAGCAAGATAGAAAGTAAGCAGCTCAAGCAGTGTCTGGTGCGCTTGGATTCAGGATTCAAGGATAATATATGCAAGAAGTAACGATTTAAGGATTAGAGCAAACATTGACACACACTCAGAAGAAAAGCGAGAGAGAGTGCAAGAAACAAAATGATAGGGAGCAAGCAGTATTTATTTTTGCAAAGCTTTTATTTATTGAACAAATTAACATTTGAGCAACTAATTTTGTAAAGAGTGGAAATTTAGCCTAAAGTGAAGGATATCAAAGATTTGACAAAAAAGAAGAAAAAAATACGAAATGAAAAGGTTAAAATGTACAGATTTTACAGAGAAAGGCATTTGAAATTAATAATAATATTTGAAACGGAGAAGTTGTGGAAACTGGTTTTGTTTCTTATTCCATATAATTAAAAAGGATGCCCTTGAAAGGACGCTTGTCATTTCATGTTAGCAAAAATGTGATAAACCAAAAAAGGCCTGTTATAAGCCCTCACAACAAAATTAGACAAAAAATTTCTGACGTCATGGGGACCCAGAAAGAGCCGTTCAAAGATCGACAATGCAACATTCATTGCAGTAGCGTTGCATTGAATTTTTACTTGGTGAGTATATAAGCTAAGATAAATGTTTTAAAAGGAAAATGAAGGATTTATACTTGGCCTTACGACAAAAAAAAAAAAAAAAATTCTGACGTCACCAGGTCGTGAATATAGCAGCATGTAACAGAAACGTAATATCGTTGCATGGAAGTATTACTCACTCAGAAGATGTCCTACGGTAAATTTTGTTTCACGACAACATAGATCTGTTATTACGCCTCACAATTAAAATAAAAAAAATTCTTTTCGACATGATTTCAGGGTGGCAACCACATAATGCAGTAAAAATGCTACAACAATGAAAAAACGTTGCATGGAATTTTAACTCAGTGACTGCTGGCGAAACGGTAAATTTTAAGGAACGAAAGTGAAGGTGAGAACTTCGGGCACTTGATAAAAATAAAAAAAATTGACGGCATCGTGTGACCCCTCAGGGAACCACCTAATGTAACGCATATGCTATTGATTATGCTTTTGCATCACTTTTGCTGCATAAATTGCACGCAGCTAAGGCAAAGTTAATGCAACAACAACACCAACACCAACACCAACCACAACAACAACATCAACATCAACATCAACATCAACATCAACATCAACATCAACATCAACATCAACATCAACATCAACATCAACATCAACATCAACATCAACATCAACATCAACATCAACATCAACATCAACATCAACATCAACATCAACATCAACATCAACATCAACATCAACATCAACATCAACATCAACATCAACATCAACATCAACATCAACATCAACATCAACATCAACATCAACATCAACATCAACATCAACATCAACATCAACATCAACATCAACATCAACATCAACATCAACATCAACATCAACATCAACATCAACATCAACATCAACATCAACATCAACATCAACATCAACATCAACATCAACATCAACATCAACATCAACATCAACATCAACATCAACATCAACATCAACATCAACATCAACATCAACATCAACATCAACATCAACATCAACATCAACATCAACATCAACATCAACATCAACATCAACATCAACATCAACATCAACATCAACATCAACATCAACATCAACATCAACATCAACATCAACATCAACATCAACATCAACATCAACATCAACATCAACATCAACATCAACATCAACATCAACATCAACATCAACATCAACATCAACATCAACATCAACATCAACATCAACATCAACATCAACATCAACATCAACATCAACATCAACATCAACATCAACATCAACATCAACATCAACATTAACATCAACATCAACATCAACATCAACATCAACATCAACATCAACATCAACATCAACATCAACATCAACATCAACATCAACATCAACATCAACATCAACATCAACATCAACATCAACATCAACATCAACATCAACATCAACATCAACATCAACATCAACATCAACATCAACATCAACATCAACATCAACATCAACATCAACATCAACATCAACATCAACATCAACATCAACATCAACATCAACATCAACATCAACATCAACATCAACATCAACATCAACATCAACATCAACATCAACATCAACATCAACATCAACATCAACATCAACATCAAAATCAACATCAACATCAACATCAACATCAACATCAACATCAACATCAACATCAACATCAACATCAACATCAACATCAACATCAACATCAACATCAACATCAACATCAACATCAACATCAACATCAACATCAACATCAACATCAACATCAACATCAACATCAACATCAACATCAACATCAACATCAACATCAACATCAACATCAACATTAACATTAACATCAACATCAACATCAACATCAACATCAACATCAACATCAACATCAACATCAACATCAACATCAACATCAACATCAACATCAACATCAACATCAACATCAACATCAACATCAACATCAACATCAACATCAACATCAACATCAACATCAACATCAACATCAACATCAACATCAACATCAACATCAACATCAACATCAACATCAACATCAACATCAACATCAACATCAACATCAACATCAACATCAAGATCAACATCAACATCAATATCAACATCAACATCAACATCAACATCAACATCAACATCAACATCAACATCAACATCAACATCGACATCAACATCAACACCAACATCAACATTAACATCAACATCAACATTAACACCAACAACAACAACAACAAGCAACAACAACAAAATCTAGGTAGTTATGATTTCAACAGATTTTTTCCTGGCTACCAACACTGCTCACAAACAACGAAATAACACTATGAAACAAGACTATGAAAATGGAAAGGGACTATGTGAATTAGGATATGGATTAGAACAAAAGTTAAGACATACCTAAACACACTTTTTCAAACTAGGAAAGGGATTTGTTATATTTGATTAAGTCAAGAATTTGGTCATGAATTAAAACAAGAGTTTTGACATGAAATAGGAGTATAAAGAAACACCGTCACGTCAAAATCTCCGGGTGCGTCCAGACACAGCCAACTCTTTTTTGCCTAAAATAGTGATCATGGATGAAATATGAATCCACCATTATACATCAGAATGAAAGGAATTAGCAAAAGTGTGAGTAGGTACTAGAGGAAGTGCACCAAAGCGAGCGAAGAGTCAACAAATGGCCGGAAACGTGTTGTTGTCTGTTTTTTCGGATTCAAGTGGCATTTTTTTCATCGAATATTTGAGAAAATGGAAAAAATCAACAACACAACTATTACTGTAAATTGTTCGATCGATTGAATAACAAAATAACAAATAAACGGCCCTATTTATCGAGAAAAAAATCATCAACAAACGGCACTATGTATCGAGAAAAAAAAATCATCTTTTTGCAAGACAATGCTCCATGGCGAAATTGCACGAGTTACGCTTCAAACTGCTTCTTCATCCCCATATTCTTCAGATTTGGCGCCTAGTGATTATTATATATTCCCAAACTTAAAAAAGTGGCTCCAAGGAAGGAGACTTCCGACGAATGAACAGGTCGAATTGGAAACTGAAGCGTATTTCAGAGTTCTTGAGAAATCATACTATTGAAAGGGCATGGCAATGTTACAAAATCGTTGGAATAAATGTATCAAACTGAAAGGGGACTATGTGGCACAAAAAAAAAACAATAATGTTGGTAAAAATCGCTAGTCCGGTAGCATCTTAGACACCCTAGTATATATAGGAGGCTTAAGAAATCTTTAAAGTTGTGCTATTTTTCTGACCAACCAAAATCGTATCAGCATTCGCAAAGATGGTTTAAACGAAAAAAAAGAGGAAAATTGTTTAAGTTTTTTCTGCTCCCGAAGCTATGAATTAAAAATAATTTTCGTTCTGTTAGCAAACTATAAAATAAATAAAACTTGTTGACTATTGTTGTTGTTGACTTTGAGTGAACCTATATACTTAAAAGCACTCGATTAAAACCACCCAAAATTATTTTATCCACTAGAATCTTCACAATACTTGCTATATTGAGGGTCTGTTTTAAATTCATTAGAAAACTCAATCTAGTTATTTCATTATTGTTTCCAAAATTCACGATTTTGCATTTTCCGACACTAAGATCGGCAACAAATTGTTTTCAGCACCCACCTTTGTTCTCCTTAGAACATTTAAAATCTTCTAACTTCTAAGCCTACATCTGACCTTTACCTGGCTTTGTTGATGAGCACGTTTTAGCATGAACCAAAAATTATTTTAATAAAAACCTGCCAAACCAAATTTATTATATTCCACCATAAAAACCATAAAAAAAAGCAAAAAAAAAACATTCAACTAAATCTTCTTGTCCACACAGGATTATATAAGACAACAATAAAATTTGCCAAATTTATACGGTTAATATTTTTTTGTTTTTAAGTTCCTTTCGGCGACTCAGCCGCAACTAGTGTGTAAAACATAGAAGTGACCTTTTTGTCTTGCTTTGTTGCTTTTCTTCACATTCTTTGGTCAATAAAGTGATGTTAACACGTTAAGTGCTAAGCTCGAGGGCTTCATAGTGCTCGGTCAGCCTTTTGCACCTTAGGCGCACCTAAAGAACTTTTAAGCCATGTTAAAATAGTTGAAAAGCTTTTACTTATTTCGAAACATGACAAAGGTTGGCCATAACGAGCTTGTATTTGTGCATTTTTCTTCCTTAAAACAACAACTTTATTACCATAGCTTTGGGGGCGGTAACAAAATAAGTAGCAAAATTACTCACAAGTGGTTTCTTAGTTTTTACATCAGTTTTCGAACAGTAGTTTTTTTTAATATTGCAGTTTCATACGCTTTTGCCGAGGGAGTTTTGAATATATGTGGTAGAAAAAGTAAAGCTCAATTGCTTTTTAAAATAAGTTCAATTTTGTTGTTTATATTCAATGATTTCTACCAGGGAGAATTGGGAGTGGTTATTGCAGCTAAAGCATATTGTCGCACATATATTAACTGATGGCTCAAGACTTGATAAACATTTCGGCGAAAATATCTAGTACAAAGATTTTAATGTTTGAATATCATTTTGACTGTCACATTAAAAGAGTATTTCAAGCAGAGTTAATGGCTATTTGATCGAATAAGTCTGTAGAATGTTTGAGTTGTAATGAGGTATTGCCTCATTATATCATCCGCCGAAAAAAAAAACAAAAGAAAATATATTGTAGTGGAATGAGGTGTAGGGTAGACAGGTGCAGGATTGCCATGTAGTGTAATAAGGTGTATGGTCGACAAGTAATGTATCTTGAACTGTATGTGTGTAATGCCTGGGTCTTGTGTATTAGAGGCGCACACGCCTTTTTATTCAACCGCAAGGCTTTATTTTGTGTGAAGCCGCAAAGGCTAATTAAAAGAGTGAGATATTTTTGGTTTACAGCCACATAGGCTATTTCTTAAAATCTCCCTTTATTTTTGAAATATCAAAGTTTATATACAATTTTTACCACTATTATTCTTAAAAAATATTGTGCCAGTATTTTCTAAACTCCTCCCTTAATTTTTGTCTTTAACATCGATCGCCAATCAATTTCATTTTTGGTCGATCACATAATTATTTACATATTTACATATTCTATATATTAACATATTTAAATTTTTAATCCAAAACACCAACAACAACAAGTGCATTTAATTTGGCCTTGAATTAAAATGTGTCGTTAGCACTATTGTAACATAATATTCTTCTTGGGCAATGCACTCATAATTTTATTGTTGTTGTTGTTGTTGTTGTTGTATACGCTTGTGCCAAGCATTGGGTTATGTTAAATTAGACTAGCGGCGCAAGCTGAAGGGGATTAAGGTAAGCATGAAAAATGCTTATCGGAAATTATGATTTTCAAGTACAAGGTTTTTTATGAAAAAAGTATTGGGGAGTAATAGTGACTTTATGAGTACACTACAATATTTTTGTTTATTTATTTATTTATTTCATCAAACAGAGTATACTCTTACTGACTATTTAAATATAAATTAGAGAAAAACAGTTATGTAATACTTAGATAAATTAAACTAACCAGATTTAAGAAAAAGGAATTAAACAGTGGCATACGTTACCATAAGTAAAGATACCGATAACAGAATAACAAGAACAAGACGATCATTAAGAAAATTATTCTTAAATAAAAATAAATATAAATTTTAAAAAACATCAAATCATAGAATCAAAATGCAAACAAACAAAAATCACGAATAAAATTTCATTATGATTAGTCAACAAGATTGATTGAATAAATTAGCAGGTATAAAATAATGGAAGAAGTTGTAGATTAATTTTAAAACTAGTTCTAGTGGTCGAGTTAAAAATGTCAATAAATGGGAAGACTAGATTTGTTTCCGTAATGCAACGAGTAATTGGTTCATTCTGGGCATAAGAACATCTATGGAAGGGAGCCCGGAAGCTAAATTGACTACGAAGGTATCGAGGTGGTGACAAAAAGTCCAACATAGCAAGAAGGGTAGGGTCTTGAATATGATGGTGGACCAGGTTACGAATGAAAATAATAGAATGCATTCGGCGTCTGGAAATCAAGGAACTGATATCGATTAGGGCACATCTTGTACTGTAAGGAAGAGGCTCAGGGAGGTTCTAATTTAATTGAAAGACCATAAATCTCGTAAATTTTTCTAATTTCTAAATTTTTCTAAATTCTAAAAGCTTGAGTCGACGAGCATGGGTTCCAGACAACAGAGCAGTAATCCAAATGAGGTCGAACAAGAGAGACGTACAGAAGTTTAAGGGTGTAGGGATCTTTCAATTCTTTAGCATTTCGAATTAAGAAGGCTAACATGGAGTTAGACTTATTAATGACGAAGTTGATATGTTCTTTGAAATTCATCCGAGAGTCTAACAAAATGCCAAGGTCTTTCTTATAAGAAATTCGCTCAAGTTGGCGAGAGTCCATTAAATAATTATTGATTAAAGGCAATGATGCTCTAGAGAATGAAAGACATTGGCATTTAGAGATATTAAGCGGCAGTTTATTCATCTTGCACCATGTAACGACGGAATCAATATTATTTTGTAGAAGATTTGCATCGTCAAACGAGCTTATTGAACTGAAAAGCTTGAGGTCATCGGCGAATAGGAGACATTGAGAATGTTTAACTACAGAAGGAAGGTCATTGATGAAAAGCAGGAATAAGAGAGGTCCAAGGTGACTACCTTGCGGAACCCCAGAAGTAGCGGCGAAAGGGCTAGATAGGCAGTCGTTGATTTTTACTATCTGAATGCGGCCAAACAGATAAGATCTTAACCAAATTAGGAGATTAGAGTGGATACCTAAAGAGGCAAGTTTGAGTAAAAGTTGGTTATGGTCAACTTTACCGAATGCCTTAGCAAAATCGGTAAAATAACATCGGTTTGGAGGCCGGCTTCGAAATTACGAATCACGTAATTGCAAAAAAGGGTTAAGTTGGTGCTAGTAGATTTGCCTGATAAGAAACCATGATGGGCAGGTGACATTATGCATTTGACAAGAGATGATAATTTACTGTGCACGATTTTATCAAAGACTTTTGGAATACACGATATTTTTGAAATTGGTCTGTAGAGTTTTATATCTTGTTTGGCACCAGATTTATAGATCGGAATAATATGCGATGTTTTCCAACTATTAATAAAATATCCCTCAGTAATTGATTTATTGAAAATCAAGAAAAGAGGGTAGGCTAATGAAGAAGCGCAATTTTTCAAAACAATTTGCGCCAAGCCGTCAGGTCCCGCAGATGAACTATTTTTAAGGTTTGATAGAGCGGATTCGATGTCACACAAGGAAAAAGACAAGTCGCCTAGGTCTAAGACAGAATCAAATGGGCTACTAGAATATCTCTTGAGTATTTCTTTTTTCTAAGTCTTCTCATTAATAGAATTTCATGATATCTCTTCTTCAAAAGGTTAAGAGAAGGAATATTCTTAAAAAATATGTGGAAAAAGATGTGAGCCACAATTAACCACAAGGTATAAGTATAACCTTTTTCTGCCGTACTATAACTTTTATCATAGCACCTAAACTGAGTGCGTAAAAATTCCATGCAACGCCAATCTAATTTGGAAAAATGGGTTTTTCAACTTTTTTGGAAGCCTGCGTGGCGTCCGGGGCGTAGTTGGATAAAGTGCGTGACCGCTATTTCAACGAACCTGGAGACCCGGGTTCGAACCCCAGCAGCGACAGAAATTTATTTGAAATAAAATAATTTTTCTCTACGGCCGCCACCTCTCTGCAGACAATGGCAAACCTCAGAGAGTAATCAAAATGCCATGTAAAGCTTCTTGAGAACAAGAACATTTTGTTCATCGCCGTTTGGAGTCGGCGTTAAACATGTAGGTCCTGTTCTCGGTCAATTGTGTACAAACTTAATAACACGCACAACACAATTGATCATAAGAAGCTAGGTCAAAGTCCTTTCAAGGGCTAAAATGGCCAGTTATTTATTTTTTTTAGTTTTTGTGTGGTAAAACGGAACATTGTCACATCAAAAAAGATACCAATATGTACAAAACGTGCCTAAAACTCGTACTTTTCACCAAAGTAGTGCACATATGGTCCTTTTTTTTACATAAAGTCGTGGGAGTTATGTATTTGTTCGAAACTTTACACATATACTTTAGGTACTATAAAAATGATAATATACCAAAATGGATGAAATCGAGTAAGAGGCACGTCCACAAAACATAAACAAAAAAAATTGAAAATGAAGAAAACATGAAAATATTATAGAAAAACAGAAATTTTACGTTTAGATTTACTTACAGGTTAGATGTTACTAATGAATAGCTAATAGTATATAAACGTAGTTGAATTATATATATAAATACACAAATATATTTACAAAGGTTTTTCATAAACATATAAATTCAAACACAGATTGATGTTTTTAATAAACTGACTTTATTTTCAGTTTCTTTGAAATAAGTCAAATTTATTTTTTCACTATTATTATTATTTTCACATTATCCTATTTTATTATTATTTAATACTAGCGATACCCGGCGCAAAATAATAAATAAATTCAAAATTTTTATAAGCCCCTTAGTCTGACTCCACGCTCATGTTCCACTGCCCGTTACAGTTTCCCAGTAGCAGAACATCACTCCCAGGTGGCAATTCCATTATGAGTTTCAATGTCCAGGGATTTCAACTTCCATAGCTCTTCTGTATAGAAAATCGGGGCATACCCCCTTTTCCAATACACGGTCCAGTTCTTCAGTAGAAAGACTTTGGCAATTAGTAACTCACTCCATACTGAATTTTATTGTCATCCGTCCCAGTTCTCTTGTAGAAATACATTCTCCATTCTGAGTTTCAATGTTATGTGACTTCTATTTCCAAAGCTATTCGATACCTAAATTTGAATTGAATCAGCAGTGCCACGCCCACTTTTCAAATGGTCACTGAATTTAAATAGTACGTTTTTACCGAGTTAAATTGATATGTGAGTTATAGTTCGAGAGTTATACCTTAAATTTGGGCTGCTAAAAAAGTGCCACACCCCTCGTCCAACGCCCATAAATTTTCAACAGTCGAACGGCACGTGAAAATTTCATTCGAATATCAAATTTTGATGCTGTGTGACCTATAACTCCAAAAATATTCGATATCACATATTCGCAGCAGGAAGTATCCAATTTGGTCCAGTCGTTTTCAAGTTATAAGCAATCGAACAAACCAAGATAGATATGAATATAGATAGATATGCATATATAAGAGAGGAAGAACCCCCAGCATATTTGTAAAGCTCTTCTCCCATTGGTAGTACTGTTGCCAACAGTGACCATTTGAACTTAAGTACTAAATTTTAGTCTGATAAGACGCAACCCGTCTGAAATATAAAATTTTCATTAATTTGTGGGGTGGCAAAAGGAGGTGTGGCAAAAATTTTCACATACGAACCATAGTATGGCCAATAAGAACAAAACAAAGAAAGCCTCAAGCAAATCGGACGCTCCGTTCTTGAGTTATGAAATTACAAACACAAATCACGACTTTTTTATATATATATAGATATGGGAAAATCTATAAAATGGTTTATTTCCGGAACCAATGGGCCAATTTCGTGCAAACTTTCCCAACGTACCCTGAAATTTTGGTTGAAATCGGTCAACCCGTTTCCGCAGTAAGTGGTGACATAAAAATGTACACTTCTTTTTATATAAATAGATTTCATATTTACAACTATAAGCTAATGCACTCATACTTTTCCAGCTATAAACAATATAAGGTATTCTGCTATTCCTGGTTAGCTAATATTGATTAATTACTTTCATCAAATTAGCATAATCATTATTTTGTCGTGGCCGTGGTACCATCACACATAAAAAGGAGGAACACAAAAATGGATCTTGATAAGTGTTTTATCAAAACTTCAGCCATTGTAATGTGAGCTTAGCAACATTGCTAATAAAAGCTTTTTATCAGCTACTTGATAAGAGATGGCAGCACCGCTGCTACTGTTTGGCGGCACTGAGTCTGAGTCGAAAACAGCAACAGCATTTTTCTTATTTCATCTATCGTGTTTTCGTATAAAGACGAAGTATCGATTATTTTGCGAGAGTACTTCGTCTTAGATACTGAATTATATTTATTTACATATGCTTATGTTTACATATTTAATTATTTTTAGCAATTTACTGTAGAGAATTTCAATAAAAAAGAAATAGTTTCTGTCTATATTACAATTAACATTGTTGTTGCTTCATTAGCTCATTTTTTCGATCATGCTTATAAGCAAGGCGAAATCAAAAAGAGCTTTTTAACACACAATGGAAAAGAACGAAAAGTCTTTGTACTACCTAATGCAGCGCTTATGAATAATTTTCTATGAAGTTTTTTAGGTGGTATTTAATCTTCAATTTTAATAACTTTTTAGGGTAGGTTTTAAAAAATAAAGTATGCAATAGCTTAAGTTAAGAATGACGCTTTGAATTAGTAAAAGAATTATTAAAATCGGTTCAGTAGTTCTTTAGTTTAGCGTACACGAAGATACGTGATAAGCCTTTTGTATAATAGTATAGATACAAGGTCAGTCAAAATTAAAGCACGAAACATACCGTTTTAGCATTTTATTGAATAAAATTCTTATATAAGTTTAGAACTAATTGTTTTTAATTCAACTTACACAAATATACCTACATTTTACGCAATAAGCCAAACGAAACTTAACATAATATTTAATTTAAAACAAAAATATTAAAACAAAGATAAGATTATTATAGAACGTTCTGCGAAACGTTATATGTTATAGATTAAGCACATTATATGGATACACAAGAGATACTAAGTTTTTCCTAGTATTTGGTGGCGTATTCATTGCTTTTTAACACTTCTTCACATCAGCGAGGCATCAACTCGATTAAGTTATTTAAAACGGTTTTTGAAATACTTTTCCATGCAAACTCCGCTTGGGTGAAGAAAGATTCCTTTCTCTTGCAGTTTTCACATTGAATTTTTCTATCTGTAATTTCCCATAGATTCTCTATGGGATTGAGATCAGGCGATTGAGCGGGCCATTTCAAAACATCGATTTTGCTTGCAGCGAACCACTCCTTAATATATTTGGCAGTATGTGTCAGATCATTATCATGCTGGAAGTTCCACTTCAACGGAATTTCTTCTTTTGAGGTAAAATTGCATTTTGGAGAATATCCTTGTACATGAAACGATCCATTATACTGTTGGTCTTATGAATTCGTTTTGAAATACGAATGTTTCTGAAAATGTATAAAATTTTAAATTCGGGCAAAACTGGGCAACAGTTTCACATGCCACTTTTCACATGCCACTTTACACATTATCACCTTAATCCTGATAAACAAATTATGAACAATCCGGAACCATCCACATAGCTTTTATTTCACGGAACATAAACACAATTCCCATTTTTTTGCAGAAAATGTAAAGTGTGTTTCAATAGTAGGTGTGGTACTTTGATATCGAATAAAATCTGCATTATCGACCCTTGTCTGCCATATTTTATGTCATCGTCATTATACCAATATGGATTTTAGTTATCGATTGCTACACGAAAGAAAAACGCATTGAAATTGTCGAATTTTGGATTTTAAATTCCAAGTCGATTATGCAAACGCTACGATCGATTCACAAAAAATGGGATCGCAATCACCACATTAGTGAAACAACTGTGCGTAACATTGTGAATAAATTTTATCAAACTGGGTCCGTACTTGATGTTCCGAAGCCAACCAGAGTGCGGACATCAGGCAGTACTGAAAATATTGATGCTGTAAATGAAAGTGTCATCGAATTCCGCCAAATGTCTTTTCGCCATCGTTTGCAATAATTGGCCATTTCCGCGACCTCTATGCATCGAATTTTACGCTTGGACTTGAAGTTCTGTTTGGTGCGATTTATGGGTTGGTGGCCCGATTATCAGGCCCGATGATGCCGGGCTGTTTTTTTCGAAGATGAAGACGGAAACACCGAAAATGTCAACTCTGAGCGGTACCACACCATGTTGGAGGACTATTTTGTACCGGAGATTGAAACTCAGGGTCTGGACGATTATGGTTTCAACAGGACGGCACTACACATCACATAACTCGCCCCAATTTGGAATTTTAGCTTCGCAAATTCCTGAACTGTATAATTTCTCGTTGCGGTAATGTGAATTGGCCGCCCACTTCATGTGATTTGATGCTTTTAGACTTTTTCTGTGGAGTAACACGAAGGATAAAGCCTTTGAGGATGATTCGAAGACGATTACAGACTTCAAAAACAATAGTTATTTATTTATTTTTATTTATTTATTTCCGTCTATGGATAAATTATCCTTACAGACATAAAAGATTAGGATATAAAATAAGAACAAAATTATAAACTATTTAACAATAGCGTAATAGTAGTTTAAAAGGCATTTTTAGGCATAGAAAAATCAATTAAGTTATCATTGTACATTCTGTTTATAGCTATAAGTACTCTATTAATTGGTTCATTAATGGCATAATTGGTTCTATGGCAATTAATGTAAAAATAATCATAGTTACGAAACATTCTTTGTTGAATATTAAATGATAGTAATTCAAGTAACTTCTCACAGACTATGTTTCCGTTGATCAAATCATAAATGATCATAATAAAATATCAACTACACTGCCGTCATAAAGAAGAGTGCGGATTTACATATTTCAATATTCTGAGATAAACGACTTACAGTAAATTTTAAAAAATTCACTGACTAGGGTTTGGATGGTTATTAATATTTGGCTCTTCAGCATAGTAATACCCAGTTTTTTTTCAACTTTAATGATATTTTACCGATTTTATTAACCCTTCGATGAGTGACAAGTCTGAACTTTACGGCCGTGTGATAAGGTCCGTAGGGACCTTTTTTTGAAAATTAGGGTTTTTTCATGAAAAAATTTTTTTATTTTTATATTTTTGTGTTTTTATTGTTTATAACTAAATACTACATACTAAAATAAAATTTTTTAATTTTTTTTTTTTTTTTGTTTTGCCCCATTTTTCTTAATTTTACTATGAAAAAGCTTTAAAACTATTGTTGTTGAGCGTGTTCCGCTTGTCCTCCGCCCTGTGCGCAAGTGTTACAGCGATGTAGAACTGTGCTGTGTTCTCCACAAACAGCGTTACCGCATCCGAAGCAGTAGGCCCTCGTTTTCCGCTGCCGCCTGTACTCAGAACGGCAGATGCGACATGACGGTCTATTCGCCCTAGCCGCAAACGACGGTGCATCGGCTTCTACCGGTTTGATATCATCTGAAATGAACAAAAAAAATAAAAAAGAAATAAATACACAATCTACTCTTGAATTTGAAGGTGTTTTTTCTTACCCTGACGATCAAATGCTTCCATCGCATTGCGTATCCTTGGATATGCGGTTATATGGTTATTCAGGGCACGTTCCTCGATATTTGATGTGCCCAATTGTTTAGTGAGAAGTAACAGGAATGAGCTGTGGCATCCGTGGCGTAGTTGGTAAAAGTGCGTGGCGGCTATGTCAAAGAACCTGGAGACCCAGGTTCGAACCCCAGCAGCGACAGAAAATTATTTGAATTAAAATAATTTTTCTGTACAGCCGCCACCTCTCTGCAGACAATGGAAAACCTCAGAGAGTAATCAAAATGCCATGTAAAGCTTCTTAAGAATAAGAACATTTCGTTCATCGCCGTTCGGAGTCGGCGTTAACCCTGTAGGTCCATTTCTCTTAACTTAATAACACGCACAACACAATTGATCATAAGAAGCTAGGTCAAAGTCTTTTCAAGGGCTGAAATGACCAGTTATTTATTTATTTTTTTTTTAACAGGAAAATTAAAGCGCCGTCTGTCACTCCTTTTTATCGGCTTCATCTCATTATAAATTGTAAAAGCAGCCAATGCAGCGACGTCCAGCATATTATAGAACATGGCCAGTGGCTAGCGTTTCGTTGATCGCATGCATGTATACGTGCCAAGCATCTGGTCCATTATATCAACGCCGCATTTGTTGGCGTTGTAGTCCAATATGGCGGCAAGTGTAGTGCATTGTAGACAGCACGTTCACAACTTTACTTTTCTTACGTACATATGAGCACAACGCTATGTTCCCTTCGTTCAACCCCAACAATGTGTTGTTGATGGGGTGCTTCGGGCTCTTCTTCAATTCCCGTGGAACAAAAGTTTTGTTGTAGCGCACTGAACCAACATATGCGGTCTTCCTCCTCATCAAAATACGCGGTAAATCCAAAGTAGTGAAGAAATTATCCGCGTATATTGTGCAGCCTGCTTCCAAATAGTTTTCCGCAAGTTCAAGCACCACATTCTGCCCTTGATTTGCTTCGCGTTCTTGGTTAGGCAATTTGCCGGAATATATCTTTCCTTTCACGGGATAATAAGACTTCGAGTAACATAACCACCATACTTTTAGACCATACTTAGCCGGCTTTGACGGAATGCATTGCGTGAAGCGGGTGCGGCCTCTGTGAGGGAACAACTGCTCATCGACGGTTAGTGCTTCATGAGGAGTGTAAGCTGCTGCCAAGTTATGCAATAAAAAAAGTATAATGATGCCCAAAGAATATGCATCTATTAGTCATTGCATGAAAATTCAGTACAAGGTCCCTACGGACCTTGTCACACGTCCGCGTATTATTTTCAATAAAACCTCAATAACTCCTAAACTAATGGTTGGATCACCTTGATTTTTTTGTAAACGATGCGTAACAAAATTCTATTGGAGTACATGGTAACTTTATGGGGGGGTTGTAGTGGCGAAATAAGAGTAATTTCCTTTTAAAAATGCAAAAAGGTCCCTAGGGGCTTTCTCACTCATCGAAAGGTTAAAACTGCAAAAACTGTGGAACAGACAGTGTAGATGCCGCTTTTTTGCTTGAATGATTGCTTTAATTTTTTGGAGGTATGACACTTCAGGTTACAATATTTAGCAATTGAGTAAAATATTCGTAATTTTTATTTTATTTTCTTAAAGATGAAAGCAATATTTTTAAGAAAAAGCAATAAAACTGATTTTGATTTTCATACTAGATGCCGCACTCTTCCGTATGACGGCAGTACATAGGTAATTCGGGCCTTTCCGGAGGCCATACTGCAAAATATCATCAAAAATATAACCGAAAGAGCGAGATATCTACGGAATAGTTGCGGTGAACACATTCGTTACATAATTTTTCACACATAATCTATTATGTGACCTTTCGAACAAAATAAAATATTTGGAAAAATTTCGAACCTTTTGCATTTTATTCAAAATCAAAGTACCACACGTCTTAACTCCCTTTACTTACACAATTCACGTTATTATAAAAACAGTATCCAAAAAAATACAAAATTTTTCACATTTTGCTTATAAAAATACCTTTACAAACTTTTTAAGTTTCAAGCAATTTCTTGAAGCACACACGATTTTTGTTTATCACAGCTGTGTCACCGCTGTTTACGATAATATTGGCAATATTTAAGCGCCGACTTTGACAGCTCATATGAAAAACAGCGTTGCCATCTGAGAATTTTTTTTAATCAAAATATAATCTCTGAAGCTTTCTAAATAAGCATGTTTATATAGATTTGGTCAAAACAATTTAAAAAATATTAGACTTTATACCAAAAAAATTAACATCTGGACCATTGTGCAGTCCATAATTCCTTATAGTCACATAGGCTATCCTTATATTACGAATCCATTTCTTAATTTAATGGCAATAAACTTTAAAATTCACAAAATGAAAATGTTTATAAATATGTCACAAAGTGTTAATTGAGTGAATTTACCAACAAGCTCTACGCCATTACCAGATCAAAAAAAAAATAGATAAATGAAATAAATAGATTAAAATAAAAAACAACTGCTTCATTCTTAAGTCCTGCCATTCTTAACGCTAAAGTTGATGTCAAGATTTTCTTTTGTATTTGACATTTGACTGCACCGACATAATTGCTACTTAAACAAGATCTGTTAATAAAACATAAATGCTTGAACTTGCTTGATTGTTGAGAATTTGCTCATTTTTTTATAATTAATTTTCCTAGTCTGTTTCGTGTCTGCTTGTCTAACAAAGTTTTTCTGAAATTCACTCATTTATTTAAGCTTTTGTTCTGTGGCTTTGAGTTCATGCTGCTTAGTTTTACTGCTACTTTTAAAATTGTGTGCATTTTTCATATCCGTCTTGCTGGCTTAACTTAAAGTATTAGCTGCTGCTTTTTCTTTTTTTTTTTTCTTCTCTATTCTTTGCTTTTATATGAGAAAATGTGGCAATGGCAGGCGAATCTGTTCTGAGTGCCAGAACATGACTAATTCCCGCACTTTTAAACAATGGGTGCTGAAGTGGTCACGTGATATATATTCGAAAAATGAAGCTACTACAAAGAGAACATTTGTACATACTTTGCTTAATTTAAACTAGATTTCTTTGAGATTTGAGTTTTGAGTCTGCTTATTTAAATATTTATAGCATTTAACAGAAGGAATACTTTATCATGGAATGTTTTTAATTTGTTTAATTTTTTTTAACTTGCCTTAAATTGCTCCGTTTCCGTGAAGGACACAACTGCTGCTTGTAAATTTAGACGCGGACTTGGCCTTGGTAAGGTGTTCTTTCTGCTTGAATTAAGTGCCAGTGCCAATTGGTAAAATATAAAAGAAGTTCGTTCTATAAAATATATAAAAAAATCTTTATAAATTAAAGATAATAAATAAATGTATGTAATGTACATAAATATATATATCAAAAAAAAAAAAAACCAATCAATATGAACGAAAATAATATTTTATTTTTCCTGAAGCATTCTCTATGGATTATATGGCGGCAACTGTGTGTACCAGTGAGTCAAGTAATACTTAACCCTTCGACCACTGGGACAGCTGTGACCCTTTTACTTTCAAGAGTAGATTCATCCTATTGCCTAGCAAATCCCACCAAAAGTCGAAAATCTTTACTTTTTCTCCACCTTTTTACTGCAATATTTTGGAGTGAGAGGAGCTATAGGTACAACTTTTATGGAGAAGTTGCAGGTAACCTTCCACTTTCTAACACAACATAACAAAAAAAGATAGTTCACTTCGACTATCAATGTGACCGTAACAGCAAATCTGACGGAACGTCTATGACCCAATGGTCGTCAACTGTAAAAATCTATGACATATTTAATTTGGTTGAGGAGTTGAATTATTTCAAATAAAAACAAATTTGTTTGCATTTTTCATCATTGTAAAAATGAATACATTGAATACATTGAAATAAAATTTTTGACGTGACGAAGTAACGTTTTATCGCGCTTCCAAAAAAGTTTCCAAAAAAATTGAAAAATGTATTTTTTCACAATTCATAGGCGTTGCATTGAATTGTTACTCACTGAGTATAAAAGCTATGATTAAAGAAATGGCCGTAAAGATAAAGGTTGATTCTTTGACTTGATTATAAAAAAAACAACAAAATTCAAAACGTCATGATATCAGGGTGGCAACTACATAATGCAGTAAAAATGCTACAAGAATGAAAAAACGTTGTATGTAATTTAAACTCTGTGACTACTGGCGTAGCGGTAAATTTTAAGGAACAAAAGTGAAGGTGAGAACATCAGGCATACGATAAAAATAAAAAAAAAATTCACGGCGTCATGACGCCCATCAGGGAACCACCTTATGTCACGCATATATATCACTTTTGCTGAATTAATTGCATGCAGCTAAGGCAAAGTTAAGGAACCAAGGAAAAGCACAACCAATGAAGAAGCAAATAAAAAAAAGCAAAAGCAACAACAACAACAGCAACACCAATACCAACACCAACACCAACACCAACACCAACACCAACACCAACACCAACACCAACACCAACACCAACACCAACACCAACACCAACACCAACACCAACACCAACACCAACACCAACACCATAACCAACACCAACACCAACACCAACACCAACACCAACACCAACACCAACACCAACACCAACACCAACACCAACACCAACACCAACACCAACACCAACACCAACACCAACACCAACACCAACACCAATACCAACACCAACACCAACACCAACACCAACACCAACACCAACACCAACACCAACACCAACACCAACACCAACACCAACACCAACACCAACACCAATACCAATACCAACACCAACACCAACACCAACACCAACACCAACACCAACACCAACACCAACACCAACACTAACATCAACACCAACACCAACACCAACACCAACACCAACACCAACACCAACACCAACACCAACACCAACATTAACACCAAAACCAACACCAACACCAACACCAACACCAACACCAACATCAACATCAACATCAACATCAACATCAACATCAACAACAACAGCAACAACAACAACAACAACAACACCAACACCAACACCAACACCAACACCAACACCAACACCAACACCAACACCAACACCAACACCAACACCAACACTAACACCAACACCAACACCAACACCAACACCAATACTAACACCAACACCAACACCAATACTAACACCAACACCAACACCAACAACAATACCAACACCAACATCAACACCAACACCAACATCAACCTCAACACCAACACCAACACCAACACCAACACCAACACCAACACCAACACCAACACCAACACCAACACCAACACCAACACCAACACCAACACCAACACCAACACCAACACCAACACCAACACCAACATTAACACCAAAACCAACACCAACACCAACACCAACACCAACATCAACATCAACATCAACAACAACAGCAACAACAACAACAACAACAACAACAACAACAACAACAACAACAATTATTATTAGTTATGATTTCAACACTTTTTGCGTCACTTACAAACAACAAAATAATACATATAATGAAACCAGACTATGAAACCCGAAAGGGACTTTGACATGAATTAGGATATGGATTAGGACAACCATTAAAACACACTTAAAACTCACCTTTCCAAACTAGCAAAGGGATTCGGTATATTTGATTAAGTCAATAATTTGGTCAGGGATTAAAACAAGAGTTTGGAATAATCAGGGATAATTTGGTCTGGGATTAAAACAAGAGTTTGGAATGAAATAGGGGTATAAAATATCCTACGGGTGTGACCACAACACAGTCGACTCTTTTTTTATTTGTATTTATTTTGATTTTAAATAGGCTTTGGCCGTGAATAAAAGACGAAAAAATTTTTATTTTTATCTTTTTGTTTTTAGTGTAATATTTCGGCTCACTTTGTGGGCCTTCATCGGACTGTGTAGAAAAAAATATATGCATAACATTAATCACAAATTTTACACACAAGGAAATCACAAAAATTACCATAAAAACATATATATAAATTTTTTTTTTTTTTTTTTTTTTTTTTAAATCATTCTTAAGGAACTTTTTCACAACAATTGATTTTAATTATTTTAAAAAACTTAAAAACTTAAAAAAGCTTGTTGTAAAGCCGCGTTGAAACATAGATGTTTGCCACCTTCATCGTCCACCGTGTTTGTGTTTTGTCAAATATTTATAAATGTGAGAACAATTATCAGTGTCCGTTTTGTAGTTCAATCGTGTTGTTGTTGGTGTGTTTAATATGTGGAGCATTTCCAGAGTATATCTCCTCGCGTAATTTGTCTCTTGTTGCAGAATTTTTGTAGTTGCGAAGTCCGGTGTGTGGTTGTTTTGCAGACAGTGGGCCGCAAGCGCTGTTTTGTGTCCATGGTTGGACTTTAAATCCGATTTGTGTGCTGCTAGTCTAGTTTTTAATTTTAATTTTGTTGTGCCAACATATACCTTATTGCATATGTTGGACCCGTCACCTGTGCATTGTATTTTGTAAACCAAATTACAAACAAATTACAATTTCTACACAGTCCGATGAAGGCCCGCAAAGTGAGCCGAAATATTACACTAAAAACAAAAAGATAAAAATAAAAATTTTTTCGTCTTTTATTCACGGCCAAAGCCCATTTAAAATCAACATAATACAACAAAAAAGGCCGATAAAACAACAACATTTGTATTTATTTTTACTAAATTTTGGTTTTTATATTAATATTTGTACTTTTTATTTAGCTTTTTGTTTTTTTTTATGTTTTGTTTAAATATTTTTATTGTCATGTCTCCTCTTTGTATTTCAAAGCTATTAATGGAGTGCTGAGTCGTATAAATAATAGTGATGTTAAAGTGGTAGTATACATGGATGATGTGGTTATAAAAGGATATGTGCTGGTTTCCTTCATACTCATACCGGAGGAATAGCGCTCATGTCCGTTGGAGGTACGGTGTGTCCGAATCTAATACCAATTTGCATCTGAGTCTGTTGACCTTTGTGTTAATTTTATTGCATAAAATATTACAATTAATTTAAAGAATCTACATACTGGAAAAACAAACCGTATGAATAAGTTGAAAAATATAATCTATTACCATCGGAATTGGTGATCAATATCACAGACCAAGGCATTCCCAATCTTGACTTCACGAGGTTATTCACTAGTTATTTCTCTCCAAAGCAAATTAGCGCAAAAAGAGTCCTGATGCCGTTCTCGATATTACCTTCTATGCCGATGGGTCCAAGATGAGTTTGTGGAGTAAGAACTATTAAATATATACTCAGAGAAACTTGTCTACCAGAGGGAGTCAGCCTTTTTCAGATAGAACTTCTTAGGATAAAGGAAGCTTGTCGAGCCATAAGACGTACCAACACTAACAACCAAAATGCGGCCATTCTATCGGATAGCTATGCTACTATCAGTGCCCTGGCTGCAGTAAAATTCAACTCAGAACTGTTAAGTCAAGAGGAATTAGACAAGCTGAGTCATCTACTTAAGATTACTTTTCTTTGTGTCCCCGGCGACATGAATATTTATGATAACGAAATAGTGGATGAGCTGGCTAGGCTTGACTCATTTTAAGATGTTTCAAAAGCGAAACCAGTTCTATTTAGTTCCATTGAATATGGTGAAAAGAGGATAGTACTTGTACTACTTTAACAAAGCTGACTGTAAACAGAGACATCTGCTAATAGCAAGAAGCTTATAAAATAAGAAGAAAAATGTGTTAATCATATGACCTTAGAAGAACTCGTGAGCTGCTATCAAGAACTCCCTAGTTGGTATAGCTAGAATCACGGCTCAGTGCGGGATATTGGTGCATTGGTGTACGCTTCGGAATAATAAGTGATCCTAGTGAATAGAAGACTTTAACACACTTTTAATGCGCTTGCCCGGCATTGGTAAGTTTTTGATGAAAAATTTTAGATAAACAATATTTTTTGGCAATCTAGAGGAACTTTCAACTTTAAAAACCAACTGGATAGTTCTAAAGAGTTAAGGGTCTTTTCCAGTACACTATGCATGTCAACATTCAGGAATAAGAGGAAGTAGAACGACAAAATTAAAACCAACTATTGATTAACATAAAGAGCCCGATCCTGCTAGTACATTTTAAGCATAGTTTCTTTATTTTAATAGAAAAACTGTGAATATCCTTACGCTAAAAAAACAGACCCAGCAGGTAATATTGAATTGCTTTTAAGTTATATTCAAACTAAATCGCTCAAATATTTTTCAAATTAAAGAACGCCTTTTTTTAGGAAAAGCAAAGTCTTTCATTGACCTCACCATAAAGATTACTTAATTTGAGCTCACCTATACTTAGGCAGTCTACAAACACAGTAACTGATACATTGATTCACTGATTGCTTTCACCAACACATCGTATCAACACACTCTTTCGCATCGAACTTCCATTCTATGTTCGATGTTAAGCTCAATTACTACTTTTTTTTTTTGTAGCCACCATCTCAACTTCATCAAGTTGTTGTATTTGTTGTTTTTTTTTTCTATTTTTATTGTTATTGATTTCAATTTATCACTAGTTTTTGTGCTGCTGAAGAGTTGATGAGGTACAGCTATTGCAATGTTGCTGCTGCTACTTCTACTGATAATGATGTTAAAGCTTTGCACAGGTTTGAAAAGCTGCTGCATAAAATAATGAAGATGGCATCGATTATGGTCACCGGAAATGAATACCATTTAGATTGAGTATGAACAGGAAATCAATTTTGATGATTTGAAATGAGTTTGAGGAGGGTGTATATGTGTGTGTTTGTTGTTGGCTGGAAGTCTGTGGGTGAGTGTGCTATTTCTTCCGCTTCACCTAGTAATTTGGCTGTACGCTTAATTTGACATCATCATCATTATCATCATTATCAATATCAATAGCCAAAGCTACATCATTATTACCATCATCATTAACATTATAATCATCATCATTACAACCATCATCATTACATTCAGCCAGAACAATATCATCACTATTTTAGTCATCGTTCTTGTAATATCGACTCGTCTCAAAGGCACAAAATCAATAAACAATTTGGTCGACTCGTCAGCAGCACTTGGCAGCACTTAAGGCTGAAACTACTTTAATCTTCGACTACTTGACTACAGACACTAGAGATGTTAAGCGTTTTTTTTTTTTTGTTTGCTTGTTTTGATGTGTGTTTGTTTCGCTTTGTTCTTTATTGCGGCAACTTGTGCAAAAATTGTTATGAAGTGTTTTTCTTTCAATCATGTTGCATGATAGTCATTCGCAAAGCTCAAAGGAATACAAGAACAATTGCAGCATTTAATACGTCAAATTTAATCTCTGATATTGTACTTGTAAAATCCTGGTCCTTAGAAAATCATTCTTAATCACATTTTAAAACAATTAAATGTCACTCATACGCAGTGGTGAACATTGTAATCAATCGAATTCTGGATCATCAGTAAAGGTTTGGGTACAAAGTTATTTAGAATTATACAAAATTTAATGTTTTCTTGATCGAAATAAGTTATTTTTGTATTATCAACAACATTTTCTGAAGGTCAACCTACATGTTTAAAATAAGTTCTCATACTAAAATCACTCATACGCCAAGTAGCACCAGTTAACAAAACTCGTTACAACCTTAGCTTGTGCCACCATTTTAATTACTGCGATTTTTAGAAATGTTTCTTGGCAACACTTTGCTACAATGTTTAATTTGAAGCAGCAGTTGAATGCGCGCAATTGTCATGCGGGAACGAACCACTTCAGTTGCACTACCTGCTTTCGCTACATTTAACTACATGCAATCATTTAAGCATCTCTTCACTTTAAGTTTTCTGTTTATTTTATTCTTTACTCCTAGGTTTTTCTTGTTTTTTGTTTTGTTCTTTTATTTCAAGTGCAGCCAACTCTCCAGCGTCTTCGTTTTTTGTGTCAGTGTCATCATCATCATTTGTCGCAAGCACTTGAGTTGGTGTTTGTTTAAGTTTTTGCATGTATTTTAGTATTTTTATTTTTTTCTCAATTTTTTTTTTCTGTCGCTGTCACTAAATTTGCTGCACTAACTTAAGCGTCATCATTAAAAAAGTGGCAAAAACATAGCCATGGCGTTAGTCATTAAGCTGCATTTTTAGTGGCTCTCGAGCAGTCCAAATAAAACATAAAAAAAATAAAAAAACCAGATGGCTAAAAACAGAAACTGGGTTAGACTTATTTGCAAAAAAAAACAAAAAAAAACTGCTCTAACCGTTAGTACGACCGGAAAATAAGACATTTGTGCATATGATGCAGACACCTCAGGGTTTGTTTTTTTTTATTTTCGTTTTATGTTGTTGCGGTGTGCAGCCGCTGTTTTGAGGTCATGGCTACTGGTGAGTGATGAGCTGGTTTAGCTATTTACGGTTAGGTAAAATGTTTCAAATTACTCAAAATCTTCTGTACTTGTGAATAATATACATTTGTAACATAGATCTCTACGAGTAAAGTCTCACTTTTGGTAAAAAATAGTTACAATCTGACCTCAATCAAAACTTTTGACATCAAGACATTGAAAGAAATAATAGAATAGATATTTATACTGTTATATGTTTTATATTATATTAAACTAGCGATACCCAGCGCGTGTTGCTGCACCCGGCAAGTATATTGGAAATAATAAGTAAATTCAAAACTTTCATTAGTCCTTTAGTCTGACACCACGCTCATGTTCCACTGCCCGTTACAGTTTCCCAGTAGCAGAACATCACTCCCAGGTGGCAATTTCATTATGAGTTTCAATGTCCTATAATTTTAGTTTCCATAGCTATTCTGTATAGAAAATCGGGCCACACCCCCTTTTCCAATGCATGTACCAGTTTTTCAGTAGAAAGAATATGGCAATTAGTAACTCCCTACTGAGTTTTATTGTCATGCGACGTTTAGTTCCAAAGCTATTCAATATCAAAAATTTGACTTGTGTGGTCAAAGCCATAACCCCTTTTCCTATGCCCGTCCCAGTCCTCTTGTAGAAATACATTCTCCATTCTGAGTTTCAATGTTATGTGACTTCTACATCCAAAGCTATTCGATACCTTAATTTTAATTGTATTGGCAGTGCCACGCCCACTTGGCAAATATTCACTCAATTTTGCCAGTCAAAGCACACAACTAAATAGTTCGACTTATAGTTCGAGAGTTATTACTTAAATTTGGGCTGCTGAAAAAGTGCCACACCCCTCGTCCAACGCCCATAAATTTTCACCAGTGGAACGGCACGTGAAAATTTCATTCGAATATCAAATTTCGATGCTGTGTGACCTATAATTCCAAAAATATTCGATATCACATATTCGCAGAAGGAAGTATCCAATTTGGTCCAGTCGTTTTCAAGTTTTAAGCAATCGAACAAACCAAGATAGATAAGAATATAGAAAGATATACATATATAAGAGAGGGAGAACCCCCAGCATATTTGTATAGCTCTCCCCCCATTAGTAGTACTGTTACCAACAGTGACCATATGAACTTAAGTACTACATTTTAGTCTGATAAGACCCAAGCCGTCTGAAATATAAAATTTTCATTAATTTGTGGGCGACAAAAGGAGGTGTTGCAAAAATGTTCACATACGAACCATAGTACGGCCAATAAGAACACAACAAAGAAAACCTCAAGCAAATCGGACGCTCCGTTCTTAAGTTATGGAATTACAAACACAAATTACGACTTTTTATATATAAATATAGATATGGGAAAATCTTTAAATGCCATATTTCCGGAACCAATGGGTCACTTTCGTGCAAACTGTCCCAACATACCCTGAAATTTTTTTGGTTGAAATCGGTCAACCCGTTTATATAAATAGATTTCATATTTATAAATATAAACTAATGCGCATATACTTTTCCAGCTATAAACAATGTAAGGTATTCTGCTATTCCTGGTTAGCTAATATGGATTAATTACTTTTATCAAATTAGCATAATCATTATTTTGTCGTGGCCGTGGTACCATCACACAAAAAAGAGGCACAAAAATGGATCTTGATAAGTGTTTAATGGAAAGTTCAACCTTTGTAATATGAGCTTAGCAACACTGCCAATAAAAGCTTTTTATCAGCTACTTGAAAAGAGATGGCAGCACCCCTGCTACTGTTTGGCAGCACTGAGTCTGAGTCGAAAACAGCAAAAGTATTTGTCTCATAAGTATCGATTATTTTGCGAGAGTACTACGTCATAGAAACTGAATTGTATTTATTTACACATGCTTATGTTTATATATTTAACTATTTTTTGCATTTTACTGTAGGGAATTTCATTGAAAAAGAAATAAATTCTGTCTATATTACAATTAACTTTGTTGTTGCTTCATTAACTCATTTTTTCGATCATAAGCAAGGCGTAATCAAAATAAATGCTTATATGCTTAAATGCTTATAAACAAGCCATAACAAAAAGAGCTTTTAAACACACAATGGAAAAGCAAGAAAAACCTTTGTACTGCTTAATGCAGCGTTTATGAATAATTTCCTATGAAGTTTTATAGATGGTATTTAATCTCAAATTTTAATAACTTTTTAGGATAGGTTTTAAAAAATAAAGTATGCAATAGCTTAAGTTAAGAATGACGCTTTGAATTAGTAAAAGAATTATTAAAATCGGTTCAGTAGTTCCTTAGTTTAGCGTACACGAAGATACGTGATAAACCTTTTATATAATAGTATAGATGTATGTTATAATGTAATGATTAATATGGTGTGGTGCCTGTGGTATGCTGATTTTTGCATGTTACTGTGAAATGATGTGTTTCGTATGACACTATGGATCCATCATACCATATGATGGTGTCGTATGATAGAGTTGGTAGAATGACACAAAGGGTATGGTATGACGGCTATAGTATGATGGGTGCGGTATAATGAGTTAAATATGATGAATATGGAATAAAGCCTGTGGAATAATAGGCATGATATGGCGCACATAGTATAATGGTGAGTTATTAAGGATTTAATAGGATGCTACGATTAGACATGGGTAACGCTGCGCTGCGTTACGCTATTGCGTTGAAGCACTTAAATGCGTTACTGCGCTAATTCACTTCTTTTAAAAAAAGTAACGCAATAGCGCAATAATACAAATGACGCTTAAAGAAAAATGAGAAAATATTTTTGCAGCGAGCCAAAATTGCACAAGTTTTATCTCGCCTTAAACATGGAGATAAAATGTTCGAAGCGAACAAGGTCGAAGAAGATGCTGTTAAGCATATGAAGTGTGTTTGATTGTGATGATGCTTTGCCGATCACGCAATGGTTTTTTAAATTTGTCGAACGTGTTCGATGTTAAGAGTACAAACAAACTCGAATCAAACTTTAAACTTGCTGCAATGCCAGAATGGCGTCCGTGGCGTAGTTGGTTAAAGTGCATGGCCGCTATTTGAATTAAAATAATTTTTCTGTACGGCCGCCACCTCTCTGCAGACAATGGCAAACCTCAGAGAGTAACCAAATTGCCATGTAAGGCTTCTTGAGAACGAGAACATTCCGTTCATCGCCGTTCGGAGTCGGCGTTAAGCATGTAGGTCCGGTTCTCGGTCAATTGTGTACAAACTTAATAACACGCACAACACAATTGATCATAAGAAGCTAGGTCAAAGTCCTTTCAAGGGCTGAAATGGCCAGTTATTTATTTTTTTTTTATTTTTGCAATGCCAGAATCCTTTGTTGTTTTAGTTTTGTTTGAACGCACTCTAAAACCTGACCGCATTCAAGAAATTGCCCACATAATGGAATTCAAAAACAGCTTGCGCAGATAAACATGTTGATAATACAGGTATTATAATATTTAAAACTGCTTCATAACGCAATTGCGTTAAAGTATTACGCTGCTACAGTGAATTGAGCTTGCGTTAGTGTAGCAGCGTAGCATTTTTTTCCAGGTTACCAATCTCAAGTTGTTTTTTTAACTATAATCTAAATGACGCATCTTAAGTATTTTCGTTTATATATTTTTACTTTTTTCTATTAATTTATTCACTACTTAATATAAAAGTACAAATTTTCATGTTATTTTATGAACAGAATTTATTTTATCTGCCATTATTATTATATTGAATATGATTTTAATAAAAATATGAAAAATTCAAGGATAGAAAATAATGGTTATTTTTTAATTTTTACATCAAAAGATCATATATAAAAAGATGTTAAATAATTTTTAATATAGCAATATGAAGCTAGTGAGTCAGAGATTCCGTTTTTGGCAGGATTTATTTTTCATGATTTTTAAGAAAGAAATCATCTTCATTCAATTATTTGTGATCGATTCTTTTTTCGATCATATATTAAAATTATTTTTGATCCTTATTTTTTCGATCTGAAATAAAAATTATTTATTTGATCGTTATATTTTCAATAATATATATAAATTATATGTTATCGTTAATTTTTCGATTAGAAATAAAAATCATTTTGTGATCGTTATTTTTTCGATCAGAAATAAAAATCATTTCTTGATCGATATTTTTTGCAAGCAGAAATAAAAGTAATTTTTTAATGGAATTTTTTCCAATCAGCAATAAAAATTATTACTGATCGTTATTTTTTCGATCAGAAATAGAAATGAATCAATGATCTATATTTTTCTAATCAGAAATAAAAATTATTTCAAGATTGAAATAATATCGATTGAAATTTCAATCAAATCAATATTTACAAATAAACCCGTTTTGAGTTAAAATAAAGAAGTTATTGCTTCGAACCCACGTTACCAAGTTAGCTAGTCGTCTTGGACAAGGATTTGAACAATGATTTTGACGAAGATAAGGACAAGATCTTAGATATGGATTTGGAAAAGGATTTGGATTAGTACTTGGACAAGGATTAGTTAAGGCAAAGATTTGGTCAAGGATTAGGACAAGGATTAGAATAAAGACCAAGACAAGAATTTGAATAAGACCTTAGACAAGAAAATATTAGTAGGATTAGTAGACAAACTGGTAGCATGAAATGGTTGCAAAAAATAGTAGCAGAAAATATTGATGGAAAATAGTACTAGAACACCAAGGAAAATATTAGTAGAAAATAGCTGTAGAAACTAGAAGTACAAAATATAAGTAGTGTCCCATCTTGTTTCGTTTTCAAGATATGGCGTTTTTTCTAATTTTTTAGGTTATCATAACGACCAACCCCTCTACCTGTGCGTCGAGATTTCAATGCCATCCACCCTATTTAGAAAAGCCAAAACCACTTTTATTTTTTCCTATCTTCTTTTGTTTTCGAGTTATAGCGGTTTTTTAAGTTTTCATTTTATTATAATGTATATCTTTATATGCATGTTACTTTTTTGATCGATTTAATATAGATCACAAAATAATTTTTTTAATCTGATCGAAAAAATATCGATCAATGATTGATTTTTATATCTGGTCTAAAAAATATCGATCAAAAGTAACTTTTATTTCTGACCGAAAAAATAATAGTCACAAAATGATTTTTATTTCTGATCGAAAAAAATAACGATAAAAAATAACTTTTATTTCTGATCGAAAAAAATAACGATCACAAAATGATTTTTATTTCCGATCGAAAAAATAACGATCACAAAATGATTTTTATTTCCGATCGAAAAAATAACAAAAAAATAACTTATTCTTCTGATTAAAAAAAACGACCAAAAATAATTTTTATTATAATAACATAATATGACATAATATATAATAATATATAATAACAACATGACAAATTTTGTTTAACTTTATATGTATGTCTTTTTAATTTCATATATTAGTAATTTAAAAAAAAAAACCCTCTTTCCTTTAAAATATAACAGTTAAAAGTATTAAAATAAAACGAATTTTTCATACAAGCTGTCCAAATGGTGTCTGGTGTACTGCCGCGTTAGTAGAATTGTGAAAATTTAGGCACGTCAGTCTCAAAGGATTAATGAGCAAAATTGCCGCTTGTGGGGATTTCACAACCCGCAAGTGATTCAAGAGATGCCAATGCACTGTACATGTACATTGTGAGACCAAAGCGTGATAGGGACGTACTTTTTCGAAAATGATGACGAAAGAGCCGTTACAATCAATATGAAAAACAATTTCTTACGGTCGGTAATGAACATATGCTACCTATACTTTCAATATAATGGTGCTATGTGCCATACATGCCACGAAACAATTAACCCAACTATCTTTGTACCGTAAATACTAATTTCAAAATAAGGTCTATTATCATCATTATCATTGAACAAAAAAGTAGTCTGACACCACCATCGATTTATCCGCGCTCGGATCCCCTTTGAAATCGCCCTTTTTTTTCTTAGTGGCTAATTTTCTACTCCCACTCAGAATGCCGCTACTTAGAGAGGGGCTTGCCGTTTCCTGAGGGCCGACAGGTCGCACAGCGACTTCGAATAATTTCCACCGTGCCCCAACCATAGCACCTCACTGGCTGCGGACAGGTATTCGTGACATGACCCTGTTGACGACACCTGAAACAGGTTTTATGTCTAGGTGGGTTGGTTACGGCATAAACCTCCTAATACTGACCCTGATATGTCTCAATGTAGGCCAAATCTGGCTTCAGCACATGTCCTTAATGGAGAGAAGGAGAAGAGCGTAACGACCTGCCGAGTATTGCGTCACTTCCAACTTCCGACCTACCTCAACTTATTGTATTACCGTGATATCTACTAATGCTAATGCTGTTAGGTAGCAGGGAATGAGATTCTGACGAATTATTTTGAGCACTTTGCTTTCCTCACATTTTGTATTTAACTTAGCAATTAACCCCTACATGCACTAACAAACATACCAATTGTCCGCAGTTTTTTCTTCTCCCACAGCCGGTCATAATATCCAGGAGGTTGAATTTCTGCTCTTAATTGCTGGACCATATCCCTCCACGTACAAATGGAATCTCGGAACCAAATTGTAGCCTTTCCCACGAAAAGTTCGATAGCCGATCGAAATAACTCTTCCTGGGACAAACCCCTTGCCTCCCCTAGCTCATTAACCTTCTCCAAACAGGCATTGATAGATTCTCCTTGCTCTCCACTGAATTGAACATTGAGATGGAAGAAACTGTAGATTAGCGAGAATGGTATCCCTCACTGGTGTTGAGCTTTTCTCAACTCCATCTTGCGCAATTTGTCACTGGAGCCCCTCGCTTCGCCCACTTTCTCGTCTAGGATTGTACATAGAAACGCCACTTTTTCTCTACTTACTTTTACAAACTCCATCTGACTTGAACTTGAAGTCATAAAATGATCTAGCCTTCCAAGAACAAATGCGCATTTGGCTTCAATTTTATTTAAGTCACTAGCAATTGCTTTGTGCACATACTCAGTGATCAGTTTTTCTATCTTGGCTAGCTTACTTATAATAACATAGCCATCTTATCTTTCTCAAAAATAAAAGGATATTCCTTGGTTAGAAAAGAGGAAAACTCCGTTTCAAGGTTGATCGGAGCATCTTTCGCATCTCATCTCATCAAAATCTTGTGATTTGACACCACTTCTTCCTCTGTGGTTTCAGTTCAGGCCCGCCTTGAGCCTTGCGTGTTTAGCTAAATAAATGGCAGTAGGCTGGACCGTTTGACATGGTCAACGGTAGCATTAATGCGTATGAAGGAATAGCAATGATCTGAAAAATAATTTGTTAGCACAGGGATAGTCCTTGTCCTGACATAAACATGAACACAAATACATTGACACAATAACATGTCTTTAGAGTGCGTTAAATGGATGTTGTTAAAATGGGTGGCAGTAATAACTGCAAAACTGTGGGATTGCTTGTGCAGTACATGGTGACCCACTAGAAGAGTCTGACAGCCTAGTTTTAGTAAGCGATGTATGTATATGGTAGAGCTATATAACTCGGAGCAAAATGCGAAGTTTTAAAAGGGCGTAAGCCAGAGTAAAATCTGAGCGAACATGATGTGAAGTAACTGAAGGCGTAAGTTAAAAGTATAATCTGAAGCATTATCGGCATGAAGAGACTCACCTTAGTCCCTCCCTAAGGTGGTCTCAAATTGTTCAGGTTGATTACAGGTTAGCAGAGTTGGCAGAGTTGGCAGGTTGGCAGAGTTCCACTTCTGCCAAAAGAGGTCTCAGAGCGTTCAGATTGAATTTGGGCAAAAAAATAATCTCGATTCAATTTAAGAGGTTCTCGGGAAGTTCAAGGAATTGTGTAGTACTGTGGTTGCCAAATCAGTGATACAAAATTGGTGATACTGGACAGGCTGTTGGACGTCATTTGGTGGCTCAAGGTTGATCTTGGTGTGTAGTAAGTGTTGAATAATATTCTTCACAGTCATGCGTGATACGCTATATGTCAATGTGTGTGAGTGCTATGTCAGGGCAAATCCTTTAGCCCAGGAGACTATCATAGGGCTGGTCCTTCGGGAAGTTTCGTGCTGGCTGTGGTAGCACAATCTCGCGTGCTGGTCTGTGGTGATCGGCGTGGAGTTGCGCTTGTTTACAATCGGGTGGCAATTCCTCAAATTGTCAGAGATTTTAGATCGGTTTCGATTTCTACCAATAAATGTGGAAGAAATGTGATAACACTAACCTTCCATGATTGGTACAATGGTCTCTATATCGGTATGCAATCCATACAGGATATTTATGAAATTAAATATGCTTAAGTGTGGTGGTGGAACCGTTATTGAGACTATAAAATAGGGCGTTGGTCAAGTCTGGGATCAAGGAGGTGGGGTGCGGTGGATTGTCAGAAGGACGCTAATGAAACGTAGCTGGGCTAGCGTCCGGAAGATCATCTGAAGTGGATGGACGTTAATTACCTTTACGTTGCTTAATTGGCTTTCCTGAAGATTAATCCTCTAGATCTCATTTCCTTGAACCCATAGACTTCTTGTGCCAAGGGGTACCGTAGAATTGAGCCAACAAGGCAGGCCTCTACGTTAAACACTAAGCAGATTTCTTCCTCTGGGGTTATGTAAAGTATAAGAGTTACATGCTAACTATCCGCAAATAATTCCAACTCTCAAGGCCAACATTGAAGTCACCATTGGCAAATTATGCAAAATAGTGATTGAAAATTTCATAAAAAGGATTAAGATCTACAAGCTAAGCTGAGGTGGCTATTTGAAAGATATTGGGTCTCATGCATTAAAGTGAGAAATTACTTTTTACTCGATATTTTGAGAATTTACTCGTTGTCTTAAGCATACAAATTTATTTACTCGTTATAAAGATCTCGCTCATTGAGATGGATCTCAAGGCCTGAGAAACTTCTTAAAACGAAAGCTCTTTGTGAGAAATTTCTCAAAATGTTATGCCTAATCATGAGATGAAGCTGACATGTCTGAGAACTTTATCGGTAAATGTTGAGTCTCCTATCAAGTGATCTCACAGTTTATTTCAAGCAACTGAAATGGCAGAATACTTTCGCGTTTATAGTCCTAAAAAAATGCATAAGCTGCGTAGACATCTTGAAGAATCTAGCAGTAAATTTATATTTCGTTTTAATAAAGAAAACATCGATTGGTTAGCAGAACATTTCCTAGGCCCAACATTGGAATCGCTTGGTGGAGCTCTTACAAATTCTGAAAAAATGAGAGTATATATAAGATTTTTGGCTGATCCTGGATTTCAAAATGGAATTGGTGTGGACATAGGAATTCATCAGTCTCTAGGACAATTCGAAACCTTTCAAGTGCTTCTTTTTTAATTTATGAACCGGCAGATTAGATTTCTGTAGTAAAATTTGAGTTTCTTTTAACTCATCAATTAGAAATTATGCCAGCTTATTATTTTTATAATTTGATAAACTACAGTTTTGTTCACTTCCAGATTCGGTTTCGGACATTTTTTTGAAATTTTAAGAAGCAATTTTAACGATTAATTGCTTTAGCTTGCTTTAAATAAGCTAAAGCTTAACTGAAGCTTTAAAATCGATCTCACTTATGTTGAGTTGTTTGTCATGAGCTTGATATCCTTTTTATGCATACAATTTTGAGACTGAGACTGAGAATGTTCTTATGACTCACTTCTTGAGATTGATCTCACACGAATGATCTCTGAGAAACATCTCCTTTTTATGCATTAGACCCATTGTCTTATGAAATATCCATATGTTTGCTTTATAATCCAATAAAAGTTCAAGAGACATCTAGAGAATTGTTCGTTTTATTAAAAAAACAAATCTTACACCTCTTTTAATAGATCTATTATATAAAATTTATACATTATCTTCATACATAAATATCTTCTATTTAAATTGAAATTACTTCGATAAACTTTTAAATCAAATGAAAATCATTTAATTTCATATTCTTTGTTCTTTTAAGCTCTAAAAACTTAAATGACGACAAACATACCTGCAATTGGCACCGCCTCAATTATCTTCTCTGCTGGCGTCTTGATAGCTGAATCAAACCGCTTAATAACATCGTTACTGCTACCAGCAACAGCTGCTAATGAAGAAGCCAAGACTGCAACAAGCAGCGAAACAGAGCAAAGCATTAACGGGCTGAACATGCTGTGATTGCTGTAAATAGTTAAAATTAAGCAGCTTTTTATTAAGTTTATCTTGGGTTAAAGTAAAAAAAAAAAAAAACAAAAAAGAGAATGTTTCTAAAATAAATCTGCAAAACTTTTACGAAATTAATGCAAAATAGTTCGTTTTTGGACCAGCCTCTTAGCTGCTTGTTATTACTAGCGGCTTAAAGTTTTAAGGCTTCACAACAAGTAACTGATGAGGGAAAACTTGTTCAATTTTAACTACTTTTATTGCTTGTTTGTTTGTTTATTGCTTTGCTTTAAGTGTTTGCATGTTGGTGGTTTTTTTTTGTTTTTTTTTTCGTAATTTGGTTTCTTTTTGTTGTAGTTTGTGCCTACAACAAAGAAACAAGGAAGCAATATTTTATGGCAACACCAAGATGTATAGAGATGGAAATACTTATTTATGCACTGTTGCAGCACGCTTACAACAAAGGCTGCCAAGAATGCAGCTCTTACAATGGCAGCGTATTATGAGCGGCTTATAAACTACATTTGAGTGGCTTAGCTTTAACAAGCGCTGCAACACAATAGAATGGCCTATAAATGCGTCAAAGAAATTCTAAAGAATTTCTTTGGAAAGTCTTGCTAATAACAGCACTACTACAACAATAACAACAGCAACAACAACAACAATAAAATATCATCTGTTCAAAAATCACCAGCACCAAGAAACTACATTCTCAATGGAAGAGCTGTCGGTCTAGTGAGCTGCAGCTGCTGCTGCTACTGCTGGGATGTAGCTAAGATGCATGGATTTCTATCATTTCTTTAGAGTTTTTATCTTATGTCTTTTTAAATTTACTGCTTCCTCCCACTAGGCCCAGCCTGGGCAACAGGATTAAAGCAAGCATAACCAGGAAGCCAAGAAAATTGTTTGGTGATGGTTAAATTTGTGGTGTTTTTGTTGTTGTGGTTGTTGTTGGCAATACCAGTTGCAAGTGGTTTTTGAGACAAGCTACAAATGCTGTGAAGCATGGAACCAAAGTTGCAGCAGACATAGGCTTCAATGTGCACTAATGCGATTCTTGCAATTTCAGTTATATTCGCATCGGTACCAGGTCATGTATGAGGAATGAGCAATTTTTATGCCCAGTTAAGCAGAGCGATTGAATATTTTAATTTGCTTTAACTAAGCTGAACATCGCCATGACATAACTACATATCTATCGGATGTGTTTTAAGTATCACATTTAATCAAAGACCGAAACCACTTTCATTTCTAAAATTTAAAATTTTTGAAAAAAGTTGAAAAATGCATTTTTTTCAAAATTCATCGGCGCTGCATTGAATTGTTACTCGCTGAGTATAAAAGCTATGACTAAAAAAATGGTACCACAGCAAAGGTTAATTTTTTGACTTCATTATAAAAACAAAATGCAAAACGTCATTGGGACGCGGTAGAAGTTGCTTAAACAATGCACCTGAAAATTTGTTACATGGAATTATTACTCGCTGAGTATTAGTGATAGGATTAAAAATATGATACATCAATAAAGGCCTGTGGAAAGCCCTCACAACAAAATTACACAAAAAATTTCTGTCGTCATGGAGACACAGAGAGAGTCGCTAAAAAATCGACAATGTAACAATTTTGCAGCGGCATTGCATTGAATTTTTACTCGGTGAGTATATAAGCTACGATAAATGTTTAATTGCATGCAGCTAAAGCAAAGTTAATACACCAAGGAAAAGCACAACTAATGGAGAAGCAAATAAAAAAAAAGCAAAAGCAAGACAAACACCAAAACCAACACCTATATCAACACTAACAACAAGATCAACATCAACATCAACATCAACATCAACATCAACATCAACATCAACATCAACATCAACATCAACATCAACATCAACATCAACATCAACATCAACATCAACATCAACATCAACATCAACATCAACATCAACATCAACATCAACATCAACATCAACATCAACATCAACATCAACATCAACATCAACATCAACATCAACATCAACATCAACATCAACATCAACATCAACATCAACATCAACATCAACATCAACATCAACATCAACATCAACATCAACATCAACATCAATATCAACATCAACATCAACATCAACATCAACATCAACATCAACATCAACATCAACATCAACATCAACATCAACATCAACATCAACATCAACATCAACATCAACATCAACATCAACATCAACATCAACATCAACAACATCAACAACAACAACCACCACCACCACCACCAACAACAATAACAACAACAAGAAAAAACACAACAACAACAACAATAAATATAACAAGGATTATAAAGAAACACCGTCACATCAAAACCTACAAAACCCTGTGGAAACACCCGCGACACAGCCAACACTTTTTTTTATTTTATTTTTTATTAAATATTTTGTTAATGAAAAAGAAGTAAACAATTTAATTTTCCTATTGCCTATATATAAAATAAAAAGTCCCAGAAAGTAGAGTTTTGAATTACTACATAAGGGAATGTTTATGGGACAACAAATGAACATTAGAGTGTCCCTTATTTTGCGATTTTTGGAAATGTCAAGGGGCTGAAAGGTTTTTTTATGCGTTTTTATATTCTAAGAACGAAACTAAAAAAAGAGTTGGCTGTGCCGTGGACACACCCGTAGGTTTTGACGTGACGAAGTTTCTTGCTGTTGTTAATGTTGATGTTGATGTTGATGTTGATGTTGATGTTGATGTTGATGTTGATGTTGATGTTGATGTTGATGTTGATGTTGATGTTGATGTTGATGTTGATGTTGATGTTGATGTTGATGTTGATGTTGATGTTGATGTTGATGTTGATGTTGATGTTGATGTTGATGTTGATGTTGATGTTGATGTTGATGTTGATGTTGATGTTAATGGTTATGTTGATGTTGATATTGATGTTGATGTTGATGTTGATGTTGATGTTGATGATGATGTTGATGATGTTGATGATGATGTTGATGTTGATGTTGATGTTGATGTTGATGTTGATGTTGATGTTGATGTTGATGTTGATGTTGATGTTGATGTTGATGTTGATGTTGATGTTGATGTTGATGTTGATGTTGATGTTGATGTTGATGTTGATGTTGATGTTGATGTTGATGTTGATGTTGATGTTGATGTTGATGTTGATGTTGATGTTGATGTTGATGTTGATGTTGATGTTGATGTTGATGTTGATGTTGATGTTGATGTTGATGTTGATGTTGATGTTGATGTTGATGTTGATGTTGATGTTGATGTTGATGTTGATGTTGATGTTGATGTTGATGTTGATGTTGATGTTGATGTTGATGTTGATGTTGATGTTGATGTTGATGTTGATGTTGATGTTGATGTTGATGTTGATGTTGATGTTGATGTTGATGTTGATGTTGATGTTGATGTTGATGTTGATGTTGATGTTGATGTTGATGTTGATGTTGATGTTGATGTTGATGTTGATGTTGATGTTGATGTTGATGTTGACGTTGATGTTGATGTTGATGTTAATGGTTATGTTGATGTTGATATTGATGTTGATGTTGATGTTGATGTTGATGATGATGTTGATGTTGATGTTGATGTTGATGTTGATGTTGATGTTGATGTTGATGTTGATGTTGATGTTGATGTTGATGTTGATGTTGATGTTGATGTTGATGTTGATGTTGATGTTGATGTTGATGTTGATGTTGATGTTGATGTTGATGTTGATGTTGATGTTGATGTTGATGTTGATGTTGATGTTGATGTTGATGTTGATGTTGATGTTGATGTTGATGTTGATGTTGATGTTGATGTTGATGTTGATGTTGATGTTGATATTGACGTTGATGTTGATGTTGATGTTGATGTTGATGTTGATGTTGATGTTGATTTTTATGTTGATGTTGATGTTGATGTTGATATTGACGTTGATGTTGATGTTGATGTTGATGTTGATGTTGATGTTGATGTTGATGTTGATTTTGATGTTGATGTTGATGTTAATGTTGGTGTTGGTGTTGGTGTTGGTGTTGATGTTGGTGTTGGTGTTGGTGTTGGTGTTGGTGTTGGTGTTGGTGTTGGTGTTGGTGTTGGTGTTGGTGTTGGTGTTGGTGTTGGTGTTGGTGTTGGTGTTGGTGTTGGTGTTGGTGTTGGTGTTGGTGTTGGTGTTGGTGTTGGTGTTGGTGTTGTTGTTGGATTTGGAGTTGGTGCTTTTCGTTTAGCTTTTTTTTGCTTCCCCATTGGTTGTGCTCTAATTTCAATTAATCCAGCAAAAGTGATGCATATGCGTCACATTAGGCGGTTCCCTGAGGGTTTTTGACACGCCGTCAAATTTTTTTTTTATTTTTGTCATATGCCCGAAGACCTCACCTTCGTTTTCGTTCCTTAAAATTTACCGTTGCACCAGTAGTCACAGAGTTAAAAATCCATGCAACGTTTTTTCATGGCTGTCGCATTTTTACTGCATTATGTGATTGCATCCCTGAAATCAGGACAACAAAATTTTTTTTGTAATTTAGTTGTGAAGCGTAATAACACATCCCTGCTGTCGTAAAACGAAATTTACTGTAGCACTCCTCCTGAGTGAGTAATAATTCCATGCAACGATATTACATTTCTGTTACATAAGCTGCTATATTCACGACCTGACGACGCCGGAATTTTTTTTTTATTTTTGTCGTAAGGCCATGTATAAAAACTTTATTTTCTTTTTTAAACTTTTATCGTAGGTTATATACTCATTGAGTAAACATTCAATGCAACGCCGCTGCATGAATGTTGCGTTATCGATCTTTGAGCGGCTCTTTCAGCGTCCCCATAATGTCAGAAATTTTTTGTATAATTTTGTTGTAAGGGCTGCCAGTAATCCTTTGTTGGCGTATCGTATTTTTAATCCTAGCACTAATACTCAGCGAGTAATAATTCCATGTAACAAATTTTCAGTTGCGTTGCTTACGCAGCTCCCACTACGTCCCTGTGCCGTATTAAATTTTTTTTTTGTTTTTTTAATATAGCCAAAGAATTAGCCTTTATGGTCATACTATTTTTTTAATCATAGCTCTTATACCCAGCGAGTAAAAATTCAATGAAACGCAGATGAATTTTTAAAAAATTCATTTTTCAACTTTTTTGGAAACTAGAGCAGTACAACGTAACTTCGTCACGTCAAAAAATTTTTTACGACAACGTTTACCCGTGCCAATCGGGCCCGAAAGTTTCGAAAAAATGCCAATATTAGACCATATTTGCACAAATTAAAAAAAAATCTATTCTCTGCTTTTTATAAATGTTTTTCATTTTTTGGAACACATACATAAGAAATATGATATCTACAAAGTTTTTTATGATGGGCGTGGTTACCGCCCCTGCTGCGTCGAAATTTCTCCCGCAGCCTTTTCCCACTTTTTCATGAAATTAGTGCAATTTAGGTATTAATATCAACAATAAATAAATACATTTTTATTATACTAAAAGTATGATTTCATTTCATAAAATTCACATTATGTACTTACAAAAATTAACAATAAATTAAAAAACTAGTATTTTAACCTGCGGCGGGCACGCAACAAGCTTATACCTACAAGCATTCTTATTGCGGCTTTTCAACCGAAATCATAGTTTTTTTTTATAAATAAAAAATATCAAAAACCAAAAATGTATGCCCCTGGAGGGTTAAATTATAATAAGAAATACAAATAAAGGGGAGATACGCAGTCAGAACTTTTTTTTTTTCAAAATTTTTTTTGCATTTTCTTAAAGCCTTAAGTCTCAAAAATATGTGGTGAAAATTTCAAGTCAATATCTCAAAAAATAACAAAGTTATAGCCTACTGAGTGAACCGCCTTCTAGAGCGCGCAGTGCTGGCGCTTATTTTCAAACGCGTTTTTCTCGAAACCATGTTTTCAAAGTCGGTGACCAAGATTTCTCGAAGCTCAGTGAACCGATCCTTTTGATTTTTTCGCAGGTTTATTCTTCACATAATAATCTCGTACTTGTCATAGGATTTTTTTTTTTTTTAGATTCGTTCATTTTTTATAGGCAAAACTATGACGAATTTTTGGTCGAAAATCGTTTTTTTACGTTCAAAAGGCCGCCATTTTGTGAAAAATCAATATTTTCAAAAACGGCTATGACAAGTACGAGTTTTAAGTATCTACTTTAATAGTATATTTTATTTTTTTGTTTCAGATGAATTAAGGAGGAGCAATCTTGGTCACCGCATTTCATCTTTTTTTCAGAGCGCTCTACAAAAACTGCTGTATCGACCTTAATATTAAATTTTTTTTAATAAAAAAAAAACTAAAAATACTCTTGAATGTGTATATTTTTAGGTATAAAAACCCTCATTTAAAAATATCCCATAGGTTTCCTTAAAAAAATTCACAACCATGACCTTTTTTTTCGGCCTCTGGCTGCGTTGCTCCCCTTAATTAAAAAAGACAGATCCTTATTTGGAGCTTTTATGCTATTCATTATTATCGGAATCCGTCAAGTCTGTATTTTTGTAGTTCTACTATACATCAAAGTCTGTTTTGAAGCTACTAATAGCATAAAAGCTTCAAATCAGGATCTGTCTTTTTTAAAAGATTTGTTCGCATACAAGACAATTAACAAAAAATATCCATTGCTGCAAGTCAATAATTTGGTAGGCATCTTTGATACCTTGGCGAAGAACTTGTAGCACTCGCTTTTTTCGATGATGCAGTTTCTATTGAGAGAAAACGCAGTATGGGGACAGCATTGCAAGGTCAGAAGCTTCCATGTAATCATCCAATCGCAAACCCAAATTCTTTAAATGAATGGACAAAAAAAGATTTAGATTGTTTTGGATCTTGTCGAACAACAAATCTATTTCGTAGGTTTAGTTTGACATGCAATTTTTTAAAATATGATCCTGACGAATGGGAAAAAGATGAAGAATACCAGAGAGTAAAAAATTATTTTAAAGATCTTTGTGTTGTAAATGATGTTGCGGAGCGTGGGGTACAACTTGCTCAAGAATTTCTCGAGCTTACAAAATCAGAAGCGCAGCTACAAAACCTACTTATTGTGGCCCAAAATACTCGAAAATATAGTCGAACTGTAAAAAAAATAATACATACTCTTAAAACAAATTTATTATTATTTGTATTTCTTATTAAAATTTAACCCTTCAGGAGGCATACATTTTTGGTTTTTGATATTTTTTATTTATAATAAAAAACTATGTTTTCGGTTGAAAAGCCGCAATAATACTGCTTGTAGGTATTAGCTTGTTGCGCGCCCGCCGCAGGGTAAAATACTAGTTTTTAATTTATTGTTAATTTTTGTAAGTACATAATGTGAATTTTATGAAATATAATAATACTTTTAGCATAATAAAAATGTATTTATTTATTGTTGATATTAATACCTAAATTGCACTAATTTCATGAAAAAGTGGGAAAAGGCTGCGGGAGAAATTTCGACGCAGCAGGGGCGGTAACCACGCCCACCATAAAAAAATTTGTAGATATCATATTTCTTATGTTTTTTTTTCAAAAAAATGTAAAACATTTAAAAAAAGCAGAGAATAGATTTTTTTTTTAATTTGTGCAAATATGGTCTAATATGGGCATTTTTTCGAAACTTTCGGGCCCGTTGTGGTAAACGTTGTCGTAAGAAAAAAATTTTTTTAGTTTCGTTCTTAGAAAATAAAAACGCATAAAAGAACCTTTCAGCCCCTTAGCAATTCGAAAAATCGCAAAATAAGGGACACTCTTATGTACATCCCATACAAAATCACTTAAAAAAATAATATAGACCCAAGGCAGGTAGTATCTAACCGATTTCAACTATTTTCAGTACACATGCATTATTTTATTTTTTTTTTTTAAATTCTGATAAAATTTTGTTTTATTTTAACAACCTTTGTATGTATCTGTAAAAGAATGAAAAAAATTAATATAGATCCAAGGCAGATACCTCTAAGGACTTACCAATTTCTATACTTTTAGTACACATCTATTATTCTTTTTGAGTATCCTTCTTTCTTAGTTTTATCAAGATCAGTCAACTTTTGTATGTACCTCCCATATAAAATCATAAAAAAAAATAAAAAAGGTTCAAGGTAGGTACACCTAGGGTCTAATCGGTTTCTATCATTTTCAGTACACATCTATTACTTTATTTGTATAGCCTTCTGACCGAGTTTTTTAAAATCAGACAACTTTTGTATGTACTTCCCATACAAAATCAGGTCCAATGGAGGTACCCTTAGGGACTGGCTGATCTCAACCATTTTTAAAATTTTTCTCAATTAGCTTTAATTTGCTAATCATACAAAATTTAATTTTTATATGATCACTTCTTCTATTTTTTTATACACTTTTGTATGGTGGTGATCCCACTGTGCAGCGTGTCATAATTTTTTTCTTTACTTCTTTACGTCTTGTTCATTTCCTTTACTTTTTTCCCAAAGTAGTCTTAACACTCATTCTAATATTTGTCCTAGTAATTGTCCTACTACTTGTTGTCCAAACTCTTGATTTAATCCATCGTCCAAATTTCTTACCTTATCCTTGTTCAAATCTCTTTCTAAATCCTTATCCCCCTTCTTTTCCCAACGTTTGTAGGAAATCTTATTCTTAATGTATTCAAATCCTTGTCTTATTCCTTGATAGGAATTCTCATTCTTTTTCCCAATCTTGTCCTAAATATTGCTTTAGGTGTTTCTAAATCGTTGTCATTATCCTTGTTGCAATCTTTGTCATAGTCCTTTTCCTAATCCTTGTCGGAGTTCTTGTTCCTGAATCCACATCCTAATCTAATTCCATGCTCTTATCTTTGTCCAAATCTTTTTCCTAAATCTTATCTTATTCCTGGTCTTAATATATGTCCAAATCCTCTCCGTCATCCTAATTCCAGCCCTTCTTATAATTGTCCTTGTTTTCGCTTTAATTTGTGTTTTTATTATGTGTATATTGTATATATATATATTTTTCTTCTTTTGTTTTTACATTTGTGTATTTAGGTTTGTTTAAGGGGTTCCCTGAGTGGCCTTATGACAACATTTTATTTTATTTTTTTTTTTTTTATCATGTAACCGAAAAAAGTTTGCCGTAGTGCTTACAGTCACAGAGTTATAATTCCATGCAACGATTTATAATTGCTGTTGCATGTTTACTGCATTAAGCAATTAAATCCATGGTCTTGTGGCTCCAGAATTTTGTTGTTTTATTTTCACTATGTGGTCTGGTCAAAGAATTATTTTGCTGTCGTTAAATAAAATTTTCCATGCAGTTCTACTCAGCGAGTTTTAGGAATTATTATTCCTTGCCACAGTGTTGCTTTTTTGTTGCATAAGCTGCTACCTTAAAACTTTTTAAACTTTTTTGAAAACCTGTGTGCGATAAAATGTAACATAGTCACGTCATAACTTTACTGTAATTGCATGGTTATTAAGGTGATTCACCCAGTGTGGATACAAAAAGTATAGAAGCATACAATTTTTTTTTAGTTGGACCCAAAAAATGGTCTTTTTAGTATAACTTCATCAGTTCGTTAACCGATCGTAAAAAAGGCAATTGTCGTTGGACAGATCTCAATAAGGACAACAATTAGGCTTAACAACATTTTTACCACCGATTCCATCTTTGACTAGATATTTCAACTTTTCGTCTTATTTCCTCAGAACCCACAAAACTTTTATTTTTTTTTTTTTAAGAAAATAAAAGTTTGTAAAAAATCATTAAACTTTTGTCAAGAAACTTTTTGATTTCATTCGTAGGAAAGAAAGTTACATCGAATTTAATTTTCGGTTAAGTTTGGCTTCGTTATTGGTATTTAGCTTTCGGTTCATCTTCGTTTGCCTTCGAAATGACTCCGTTCATCTCCGGGTTTGTTCATTATTCTTTGGTTTCGAGGTAAACGAAGATGAAACGAAAGCTAAATTCCAATGTTGTTAAGAGGAATTGTTGTCCTTATTGAGATTTATCGAACGACATACTTTTTTTACGATCGGTTAAAAACTGATGAAGTTATACAAAAAAGACCATTTGGGGCAGATTTTGGGTCTACCTAAAAAAACATTAGTATGTTACTAAAACCCTCTTAACATAAGCTCTCAAATGAGGGGCGGTCTTTTGAAATTTTTGTGTATATATATAAAAAAAAAAAATAAATAACTGGCCATTTCAGCCCTTGAAAGGACTTTGACCTAGCTTCTTATGATCAATTGTGTTGTGCGTGTTATTAAGTTTGTACACAATTGACCGAGAACCGGACCTACATGCTTTACGCCGACTCCGAACGGCGATGAACGGAATGTTCTCGTTCTCAAGAAGCTTTACATGGCATTATGATTACTCTCTGAGGTTTGCCATTGCCTGCAGAGAGGTGGCGGCCGTAGAGAAAAATTATTTTAATTCAAATAATTTTCTGTCGCTGCTGGGGTTCGAACCTGGGTCTCCAAAGTTCGTTGACATAGCGGCCACGCACTTTAACCAACTACGCCACGGTCGCCACCTTATATATATATAATAACCTTAATGGTTATGATTTGTATGTTAGTTGTTATGTCTTGTACTTTTGTACTTTTTTCCCCATTAACTAGTTTTGAGCCATTGGTATCCACAACATTAAAATTTTTCAACGTTTTCTGGGTCATGACCTTAGAATTGTTTAATGCTGGGAAAGGGCGAAGAACCTTTAGTTGCTTAACTCTATTATTAATGCATGTTAAGATCTTTCTGATATGTGAGCATAAACACGTGAGTTTTTGGAACTCTCAGACATGAGATACAAAACCCTCTCGAAGCAGTTTTATTTCACATCATTTTTAGTAAATTTACGCAAATCCTGATATTTTCTCTTAAAAATTAAAAACAACTTGTGTTTTCATGTTTGCTTAGCTATTGGCTTCCAATCATAGTTTGCCCTCAATTCTACAAAAGACAACTTGAAGGCTCAAAATCAAGCACCGTTACACAAAAACAGACTGCTGGAAAATTGCTTTTCTATGGCAACAGTGACAAAAATGGTGTAAGTAACGTATGTGTGTATATAACACGTTATATATAAAGAAGTGGGTGGTTGTCAATAAAATTGTATTGTTTTGATTTTTTAATGCATAAAAATGCAAAGAGTTCACTTTAATAGCAGCAACAAAAGCGCTGCAGCTGAAACAAGCAGTATACGAGTCATGTCCTGGCAGCTTGGCATGTTTGTTTAAGCATTGCTTTCCCAAGATTTGTATATATTTAACCTCTAAGACGTAGTAGATCCTTTTTTTACTACTTTCGTTTTTCAACTCATAATAACAATGTCTGTCAACACATGAACACACACATAGTTTAGCGTAAGGATGCAAACACTTATGGACAAAAATTAACACTTAAATTTTAAAATAAATATTTACAAATAAACAAAATTACTTTTATAAGCTTTGGTATCAATCGGTTTGTCTGGCTAGTTCGGAAAGTACTTTCAACTGTTTAAACGGTAAGTTACTTCACGAAATTAATAGCAAAATGCGACTAACTGGAGTGCTGTTGAAAAGCAATTCAATGAAGAAAACATACGCAGACGTTTAAAAGTGGGTTGCCCTCACTTGGCATGCTTATAAGTTAGGAGAAACAACAACAACAAAAACATAAGAAATAGATAGTCTGATAAGAGCGTAACATGTTATCAGTAATGGTTAATTTTGATTGTATTCAAAATAGAACTTAATTGGATGTTCTGTCAACTTTTTGCCAAGAGCTGCGATGTTGCACAGTGGGACGACGTTTAAGGAAAAATATTACAAAGTAAGTCTTCTATGCATTCTCCTTGCAAGAAGAGCATTTGAGATCCTAGCATTTAATTTTTCCATTTACTGATAAAATTTTTCATGGCTTAACTCACCTTTAACCACTGTTCAACAACTGAGGAAGAGTATCAAATTCAAATAAAATCATTTGCAATTCAACTTTTCTACATATATTCAACAAATTGATAACACTTACAAGCGATGGCAAAACAATAATGAGCAAATCCAAAACAAATCAGAATATTATTGATAAATTCGAACGGCAACAATAACAAAAGCGCTGAACTACCTCAACGGAAGAAGAAACCATTGACAGAAATAAATCAATTTGACGCCATCATAAGACAGTTTATAGTCCAACATTGCCGTTTACAATGAAGATGTACGATAAAAACTTTTATTAATTGCTGTCAACTTGGCTAGCAACAAGCATATTTTAAATGTTTTATTGCCCAATAGTTTTATATAAGAGTTTAAAACGATATTGAGCTCGCTATAACAAGGAAATTTTGAGACCAGTGACTGTCGAACTATTGATACAGTCGATACTGTTGATACTATTGATACTTTCGAACTATTGATACAGTTGATACTGTTGATACTGTTAATACTATTGATACGTTTGAAACTGTTGATACTGTTGATACTGTTGATACTGTTGATACTGTTGATACTGTTGATACTGTTGATACTGTGGATACTGTTGATACTGTTGATACTGTTGTTACTGTTGATAATGTTGATACTGTTGATACTGTTGATACTGTTGATACCATTGATAATGTTGATACTTTTAACTATGTTTACTATGTTGACTCTGTTGACTCTGCTTACTTCTTTGACTCCGTTGACTCTATTTGATTATTTATTTTTTTTTTTTTTTTTTATTTTTTTTATTTTTATTTATTTATTTTAGATTTAAATAGGTGTACAATAAGACAAGTCTTTTATAGTACATCAAGAGAGGAAATTCAAAGTTACAATTATTACCTTATAAAAATATTATTTTAATTGACTTATTATTAACTTAAACATAAAAAAATTAATTTAAAATAAAATAAGTAATGACAATAAATTACAATTATGAATGAATAAAACTTAGCGAGGAATAAGGAAGTTTCACGAGTAATCAACATGAAAAAATACAGACATATAGTAAGTTAAAAAAAGACACAGAAAATTTAAAAGAAGTGAAGAATAGAGCAGCAAAGTGACGAGGTAGAGTAGATCTGAAGATCAAAACTTCACTCGAGCGAGCAAAAGTAGTTAAAAAGTGCATTTTTAAAGCTGACTCTGATACTTATATTTTTTAAATTGTTGGGTAATGAATTCCAAAGTCTAATGGTGCTTATGAAAAAGAAACGACTGCTGTTGAGGTAGTTATGTCTAGGAACAACAAAATTAGTGGACCGTACGGATTGAAAAAAATGCAAATTATCATAGAGGTAACCAGGGCGTCGAGTATAAATAAGTCGATGTAAAAAGATAATATTACGCATATTTAAATATTGTTCTAAGCTACAGCCAAGAATACCCCTACTTATAGAAGAAATATGGTCAAATCTTTGGATTTTATAGACATATCTAGCAGCATTGTTAAATGCCACTTGGAGCTTATGCTGGGAATGAGAGTCAAGCTTACTATAAACGACATCTGCAAAAGTTATATGAGGTATTATCAATTGCAGTACAAGCCTTCGCCGAGTTTCAAGGGGTGTAAAGTCAGAAGATGCCCGTAGATACCGTAGTGTTCCGTATATTTTGCCTAATGTATAGTTAATGTGGTCTGTACAAGTGAGTTTAGAGTTTATTATAAAACCAAGATTTCTCACTTTGTTTACAAAGTCTAATTTATCAGTTCCTATTATTAACGGCGGGATATCCACAAAGCAGGAATCATTCCTTGCAACCGCCATCACTTTCGACTTTAAGGGGTTGATTAATAGTGAGTTCGAAATGGCCCACAAATTAAGTAAAGACAAGTCATGGTTTAGTCTATAGCTTAAGTCTTCTAATAATCCAATAGGTCGAGAGAGGTACAGCTGAATATCGTCAGCGTAAGCGTGAACATTAGCATATTTGCAGACTGAGAAAATGTCGTTTAGAAAAATGGAGAAAAGAAGGGGGCCCAAAATTGACCCTTGAGGAACACCTGCTGAAACTATCTGCAAGGATGAATAACTATTTTCAACTTTTACCCATTGCCTTCTCCCCTTCAGGTAGTTAGAGATTAGCTTAACTGCACAATCACTGAACTGAAAGAAGTTCTTAAGTTTACTGCAGAGCAGCTTGTGGTTAACAGAGTCAAAGGCTTTGGAAAAGTCAATAAGGCAAAGAAGAGTGACGAGGTTATTATCATAGGCTATTCTTATGTCGTCCATTATTTTCATAGCTGCAGTCGAACAGCTATGGCCATTTCGAAAACCAGACTGCAATGGTGATAAAAGGTTATGCACTTCTAGGTATTCCGAGATTTGATTGGACATAATACGTTCGAGAACTTTACCAAGGGCAGGAAGAATACTTATTGGTCGAAAATCTTTGGGTTCAGAAGTAGAAGTAGATTTAGCTATTGGTATGACCGTAGCGACTTTCCATAAGTCTGGGAACCGAGAACAAGTTATACAGTGATTAAGTATATGGGTGAGGGGGGCTAAGATAAAATTGATTACTAATTTGAGAAACCTAATGGGCATTTCATCTATCCCTACAGCATTGGAATTAATCTTCATTATACAATTGGCTACATAAGCTTCACTAACAGGTAGAAATTCAAATGAGGGAAAGGCAAAGTTATTTGTCTGTTCTGACAACTCCCAACTACAAGTTATGTTGGGATTAAAGCATCCGTTTGACAGAAAAAAGTTATTAAGTATATCCGGATCTAAATGACATTCACTAGGTGTTTTGCTAAAAACTCTATATTTTTTTATGTTTTGCCATAGAAGTTTGAAGCTCAGGCCAGGGTTCAGTTTGGAACTATAAAAATTAGTCTTTTCTTCCCTGACCAATAGAGTGGCTGCATTACGAGCTCTACGGTAGTTATTCCAGTTATCATTTATTCTGTTTCTTTTCCATTTAGAGTAGAGCTTATTTCGAGTTCTTATAGCTGACAATACACGATGAGAAAACCAAGGACACGAATTATTAGACGCTTGAACTGAACGCAACGGAACATGACGATCAAATAGAAAATTTAATTTATTCATAAAAACACTAAGTTTGTCGTCAACAGAGGCATAACACCAGCAGTCAGTCCAATTAATTCCAGCTAACTCATGGGTTAAGGCAGAAAGATCAATGGATTTGTAGTCTCGATATGAAAAGCTGACTTGAGAAGTTCTGTCAATATTGATATTTAAACTACAAAAAATTAAGTCGTGGTCAGACAGAAAATCCATTTGGTCAAATTTTAGGACATAAGAAATATCTGAA